>JAQQSW010004152.1:0-14510 GCA_028646575.1 Pseudocheirus occidentalis
AAGAAAGAAAGAAAGAAAGAAAGAAAGAAAGAAAGAAAGAAAGAAAGAAAGAAAAATTTCTACAATAGTTGATAACATGGTCAATTAAACATAAAAACTGACCAAGCAACTTCTTGGTGTTGGCCTGGGAAGGCTGCCCCATGTCCAGGCTCATGGATTTTCTGGTTCGGGGGCTAGTTTGGCCCACAGGAGGGTAGCTGGCTGCAAGATGTCTCTCAGAACCCTTTGGAGAGGACCAGGGCTGTGTTTCCTTTAGTGTCCTGAAAAATGTAAACACCGAGAAACAAATAAATTTGTCTCACACACAAACATTTTTCTCCTTAAGTAGTAGTTCAAGTTACTGGTCACTGCTATCACTGCAAGGGCAAAACTTTAAAAATATCTTTAATTGCAATATTTCTAACAACAGGAGTAATAAAAGTAATTTTGTCAGGATGATTTAGTTTAAAAAGATCAGTTCCTGAATCATGATTTACCAGTATAACATATGTAGGCAGAATTTCTTGGCATTGTTTGAAACTGGATTTAAATGAACACTCCATTAGGAAAATCCTAAATTCCAAATTTGCTCCACTGGAACACAAGGAATCCAAGAGAAAGTGGCCCTGGGTTAACAAGCACTACTTATTCAAACCTGGCTAATTGTTTTTTAAATATTGTTAAGAAAAGGATGGTTGAAAGAATAAAAGGTTTAGCCTGAGGGTCTATCTGATTTGCTCCCAGAGCAAAAAGAGCAATTACAAAGACTTAAGTAAAAAACAAATTAGATCTTCACAATGTTAGTGGAAAGGTATTGGATATTTTGCATTTAAAAGGGGAAAAGTCAATCCTCTATAACTAATTAGCAGTTAAAAAAAAAAACCACAGGAAAGGTACGAAAGGATAAGGATACATCTACTCTATGGGGAGAAACTGTACTCCCTTGCTAACACAACAGAGAGGGCATGGGATTTGGCTCTCAAAATTTTGTGACCCAGGGCACAGAAAACCGCCTGACAGGAGCATTTTCCATACGAAATCAATCTGAGGTTACCTGACAAAGGAGGTCTGGGTAGCTTCTGGGTGGTACAAGGACTCACTGTATGCTTTGTGGGTGGTCCATGGTTCCTCATGGCTCCCCCTGGGCTACAGGACCAGCTGGACTGGCAATTGCCCAGCTTTGGTGCCCAAATTAAGCCAAACATTTTTAGCCATTTAATGTTTAAGTGTTTTTATCAGCCCAATCAAAACCAAAGCATGGTAGCAAATTTTCCGTGTGAATCCTCATCGTACAAAATGCTTTCCAAAACCAAATGTAAATTGCTTTCTGATCATTCCTTTTTTCCCTTTAGACTGTCCATTCGTTGGCTCCCTGTGTCAACGTGGCCTGCGCAACAGTAGCTGTCACTGGTAAGGTTCATTCCACTCACCTAAGGCTGGGGTCGCTGTGATAGATGGGATAAATGTCCATGGGCACGTTTTCCATTGTGATATCCGTTAGCAGTAGCGATTTCCTATGTTTTAAGCTACAGCGACTGCGAACCTCCTCAGAAACGGTAAGTAAAGCTAGAAAAAAGGTCACAGGACAATTGTGAAGGCTGGTAAATGCCAGGTACAAAGTAAGGCAGGGGGACAGGAAGCTAAGGAGGGGCCACAGTGTGTGAGCAAAGACCACCTGGAGTATATAGAGGATTGAGAAGACACAGCCAGACTTCCAGCCTGAAGGCCTGCAATGGGCCCCACTTTGGTGCTAGTCTCTGCATGCAGTCTGGTTCCGAACACCTAACATCTGGCCTCCTTATCACTATTCTCAAGCCTGACACGTCCAAAACTAAAGTCAGCCTATCTCCCCTGAACCGTGCCCTCCTATCTGTTGAGAGCAGTTAGCCTCAATCTTCTCCCTCTCTCCTAAGCTTCATGTCCAACCATCTGCCCATGGACCATCTTGTCCGTCCTAAGTCCTTAAGAATGCAGCTGGGGCAACTAGGTGGTACAGTGAATAGAAAACCAGCCCTGGAGTCAGGAGGACTTGAGTACAAATCTGGCTTCAGACACTTAGCACTTACTAGCCGTGTGACCTTGGGCAAGTCACTTAACCCCAAATGCACTGCCTTCCCCCCTCCAAAAAAAAAAAGTTAAAAAAAAAAAAGAACGTAGGTAGAACATGGCCTCTTCTTCATTGGCGCAGCCAGTACCCTGACTCAGGTCTTCATCATTTATGTATATTCAGTGCTTTGTTGAATTGGATTAACCTAGCTAGTAAAGGATGATGAGAAGATTATATCCTAAAGAAAAGTCCCCTCAGAAAGAATGAGAAGCATGCTTCAGAGACAGCACAAGGGGATTGAGACGGTGCCCATAACAGCTTTGGAGCTGATGTGTTGGCAATGAGGAACAGCCCTGGGTGCCTGGGCTTGGGAAACAGCCCCAGCTTTTGCAGCTGTTTGGAAAGGGGGTTGCTATCCCTTTAGGAGCCAGCACTTCTGGAAAAGAGAAGTTTCTGGGCACAATATCCAAACCCGTATAGCTGGTCTAGAGCCCTCAGGGATCTTTACTATGGACCGACTTGCAAAGCTCGGCGTCTCACCTGCTAAGTAAGCCACACTCTGGGTGTTCACCTCAAACTTGTCACAATTCCTATGTTTATTAACCAGCGCTAGCAGTGTGTGTAAAATCCTCACGGTTCTTGCCACAGTGACAGGTGAAGGGTGCCGAAATCCTAAACAAAAGATGTGAAGAATTATAAACGGATTCATTCGCCAGCATTGATGGAGTCACTGAACACAAAGAAGGGTGACACAGTCACAGAAGCTTTAAATCACACACATTCACATGCACACACACTCACACACACTCACTCTCTCAAATGAAACATATTGGGCTATTTACATAATGAAGTGTTTGCTTCTTCCAAAGTTCTGAAAAGTTTTTACATGTCTTTTCTTTCCGTTGTCTTAAGCATGTCTAAGAAATTGATGAGCATGAATCACTTAAGAGTTTACAGAGAGTCAGCTCACTCTGCTCTGACAAGGAAACACAGCACGGGGAGCGCCCATCACTTGTTGTATGTCACTGTGGGGGAGAGGGGTGCTCCATCTTACAAGGAAAACTTCTACACTATTTTGGGAAAGAAATCCATATTTCTATTTATTAGGCAAGAAAATACACATCCTGGTGCATATGAAACTGCAGAGCACTTGGGGCCAATCACACTGCAAGCTAACAATGCAGCCAGCTGGGCTCTCCCAGCCCTGGTACAACTAGAGGCCGCTGGTCTCCTGCACACTCCCTCCCGCCTCTGTCATCCTCCAAGACCTTGCTCAAAGCTCTTCCCAGTATACAGCCCCAACCTGCACGATGCTGACCGAGATGGTGTGTAGCTATTGCCAGAGAGGGGGCCGCATGGCTCGCGTGAAGGCTGGCGTGCAGGGGAGCTGGGGGCAGGGGACTAGACAGGCAAGATCCCCCACACAACTTGACGCGATGTTACTTCCATACCACTCGTCTAGGACAGCATATGTAAATATGACACACATCAAGGTTCCCAGCCAGGGTTCTCCTAAGCCGTGTTCAGGCCACAGACTTACCCTTCAGAAGGTGCCCGACAAGGGCAAAGTTGAAGCTGGAGTTAAAGTTGAGGCCCACAAAATGGTCCATCTGCTTGCAGTGCCACTCTAGAGGCTGCCGGATCTCCATGAACACCTCTTCTGGGCTCTGGGGATGAAAAGAAGAGATAGTGAATGGAAGAGCCACTCTCCTGCTTACAGGAGCTGCACGGGCTCAGCACCACCCTGCTTTCCCCCACAGTCCACTTATTCCAGGAAATGCTTTTTCCATCCCTTCTTTCCCCTCCTTCATTCTAATAACCTTGACCACAGGTGATAATCTCAAGAACATTACGGAGACACCGGCATCAAAGCAAAAAGAAGCCCTGAACCTTTGGCCACAGGTGGCCTCGAGGCTGCAGGCTTCCCACCCCTGCCAAGTCTTAAAATACAATAAGCCGGAATAAGAGCTAGCATTTATGTAGCATTTTAAGGATGGCAAAGTAATGCTGGGAGGTGGGGGCTGTTACTGTCTCTATTTTACAGCTGAGGAAACTGAGGTAGGCAGAGGCAAAATAGCTTGGCCAGGATCAGGGGGCTAGTGAGTATCTGAGGCTGGACTTGAACTTGGATCTTGCTATCTCTGGGCCCACCTCTGCCCACTACACTACCCAGTTGCCACCAGTCAGTTTCCTTAATCTCCAGTGACACTGAAAATACCCCAAAGGCTCTTATGGAGTCTTCCCCAGCTCCCACCCATCCTCCCCTAATTGACTTTTGTGAAGCACATCATCCAAGACAAAGGAGCTGGAGCTTACTTATTATCAGTACTGCTCCAGTCCCTGCACTCTGTTGTGGGTCAAACAGGCTTTTAAAAGCTAGCTTTGCTGCCGGCACAAAGCAGTGCTGCCCAAAGGAAGGCTGGAGCCTGGCCCCCGACGTCCATCCCACGGCACCACTTTCCACGAGAGGCCAGAGGTGTCCCTGGGACATTCCCAGGACAGTTACCTGGTCATTGAAGATGTGCAGGAGACTGTCCAAGGTGTGCAGGTTCTGCTCCAGGAGGGCCGTGCCTGCTGAGTACAGGTCCACCTCGTCCAGCTGCAGCACAGCAACAGCAACCCAGAAGAGAGCTCGGTGCAGAGGGGACTCCTGCTGGGGTGTGCCATCACACACAAGAGACGCTCAGGTTAACAGAGCCCTGGGCCGGGAACAGCCACCCCTCAGCTTCTCTCCTTCTCCCTTGGATGAGGGCCAGCCCAGCTCTAGATCTGAGAGCCTCTTGGGCCTAGCTGTCCTCCCTGGTCTCACCAGCACCAGCGCTCTCCTGCTCCCCACACAGACCACAAAACCCAGCTGCAGCTGCTTTTGTCATGGTTTTCACTTCAACCCCTTCCTCCCATTTCTGCTGCCCACGTCCAGACACTCCTGACTTCATGCCTGGATTGCTGCACGAGCCACCTGGCTCAGGCCCCTGTAACTCCAGTCTCATCCACAGAGGGGCTTAAGGAACCTTCGGCACAGCTGGGGATGAGGACCAGGGTGATAACACACTGAGCCAGCGCTCCAGGGTCACCAAGCACTTCATGTGCATCATCTCAGGTTGTCCCAAGGCTCCTACCACGGTGAGGTTACAGAAGCACTGCTTCCGACCTCAATGCAGACCCTTCCCTGCCAGCAGCTTGGCTTCCTCTGAGCACGTTAGATTTATTCTGAATTTATACTATAGAGATTCCTGAGCGGGATGTAAACATGAGCATGGATTGTTTCATTTTCTGAACTCAAATTCCCAGGGCCTATGGCTGATGGTATAAATAGTACTAGCCCCATTTTGTAGGTGAGGAAATGTTTACATGAAATGTAGCCCCAGAAATTGGTGAAGTGATTCACGTATGGTCAGTCAGCGGCAGTGCCAGGACTGAACCTGGATGTGGTGAAGTGGACAGGGAATTCTGAAGTCTGGGACCAAAGCCCAGCTCTTCTCTTTAAGGTCCCTTCCAGTTTCCTAGTCTACAAGATGAGGGAGCCCACATAATTGCTCAGGATCTTTCTGGCTCTAAATTCTAGGATCCCAAACCTCAGCTGTATGGTCCTCAGAGACACAGTGCAGACGCTCCTGCCATCCCAAGGCCCTGCCCAAGCTTCCCTTCTCTGACCAGCAGTCACATCAAAGCTCATCTATATGGATGATACCGGGCAAACTTGAGGAGTGTCTTGTTTTTCTACCTAGACGTCATCTTTGAGACAAGACTCCCTCCGACAGAGCCAGCTACCCCGCTCTGCCCAGCAGTCACTCATTGTCTAACCACTGGCTCTCCACGCACTCAAGCCCAAGCACAGGGGACCTGATAGTTAGGGTTAGTCTTCCCCTGCCCCCCTTCTGTGACTAGGCACAAAAACCTTCCTGATGCTCAGGGGGCCCAAAGGAACTGAATGGCCCTCAAAAGCAGTTTTAGCTACCCCATGAATAGAGGTGTTGTGGGAAAAGCACTCAGTAAAATACGTGGTAAAGAATCATCAGAGGAAGTAGACAGAAGGCTGGAAGTGAGAGTCAGGAAACTAGCCAGCTGTCGGACTCTAGGGGACTCATCCTCTCTGGCCAGGCCTTAATGCCTTCATCTGTAAAATGGGGAGAGTAATGCTTATACTACTGCCTTCACAGGTTGGTGAAATAAGGAAAGCTGAGTTATTATTTAATAAAACTGAATAAATTACAAATAACAAATACAACTGAGTTACTGTTGAAATGTAATATTACACTTCTAACAAGTACCTGGATTCTATAATGACAGAAATGTGACTGAGGTCATTTGCATTTTTAATTGCAAACTCAGTCTCATTTTCTGAATTATTCAAAAGAAAATATATCTATGATCCTAAGCCTAATATCTAAAATAAGGAAGTGGAAAAAGGAAACAGAAGAGACTGAAACAGAAACAGATCAGGATGATGGGACTGAAAGTATCTAGAACATCGTGTTCTATGGATTTTCATTAAAAATGTATTTATTTTTCCTTGCATGTAGGGAATCATTACCTTATTAAGAAGTGGTTGTAATTTGGTTAGTGCTATTACGGTAGCTTCAATCAGAACTTGACTGTTGTAATTATCAGGTCCTTTGAGGCAGCTCTCAAGGCCCTGTTTTGGGAAAACAAGAGTTTTATTTTCATTAAAGTCAAACACTAATTTTGAAACTGCATTTAACTGTAGCTCAGAATCAATTCAAAGAGGGAGGAAATAATTTATTAAGAATGAGGGCTGCTTCCAGTGAGAGCCTGGAACAGCGGGGCAATAAGACAACAAAGTCCTGGTCATTTTGGTGTCATTTTAGGCTGCTATGTTTCCTGGTATTTCCTGGCACTCACGTACTTCAGAACAGCCTCAATCTCTCTAGTGCTGTGGAGGTAAAGCTCCCACCACAAGCCAGCAGCTCAAAGCTGAGGAGCTTTGGGGAGCTTGATTTTGGCCAACTTTCACTTCTACTTTAGCAAAAACAACACCCCACCCCCATCCCACATCTGCTTTTGTATTCTGGGGACATCACCCTCTTCTCAAAAAATATCTTGTACGTAGTCCTGTCTTCTTTCCATGAATTAAAATAAAAAAAACAAGCAAAACACCTTTCAAAAGGAATAAATGGGACAGAACCATAATGAGTGTCCCCTAGCAACAAGGGAGGGCCCTGCTAAGAATCTCTGACCAACAAGCCTCAGAAACAAAAGGAAAAATACCTTGCTAAGAATGCGGATGATCTGCTTGATCTGCCCGTGGGACACTCTTTTGCTGATACAACCAAACACAACCAAGGCTCTTGGCTGCAGGGATGGGTTATACTGGAATGCGAACCTGCAACAAGCCAAAAGGAAGCATCTCACAGACCTCGCCCCCAGCACCTAGAGCAGGGCAAGGACCACGGAGAATCTGGGATCCCTCCATACCTCTGGGCTAGCTCTGTCCACTGCTCCAGCCACTTGCATGCAGGAATATCTCTCATACAAGCCTGAAAGAAAAGACTCTTGAAACATATCCATGTACGTGAAGACGCAGATACAAATATTTAGAAAATTTTGCTATCAAATCACACATTTTACCAAGAGGTTTAAAAACAGAACCAGCTCAGGGAGATCTGATTGGCTGATCAAACAGCAGAAAGCAACAATGACTTGCACTGCGCAGGACAGTATGTGCAGATCTCTTACTGAATTGATCCTGTCTCCCCTCGTCCCCATCAATCCTACCTCCATGATCTCCAAGAGAGCTTCTGTGACTGTCTCCAGGGATGCCAGGGCAAAGGTCTCCCTCTCATAGGAGCCAGGGGAGAAGGACCTATCTCGGTAACTGGACCGGAAGGCTATCACAGCAGCCGATTTGACTTTGCTGATGCCAAACAGCAAATAAAACTTAGGAAGTGAGAACTCAGTCAGACTCAATCGTAAAACTTGCTTGGTCTCTTCTGTGAAATTAAAAAAAGAATACAGACACTGCACTCAAGAGGCAATGAGGCCAACAATGCCCTCTCTGAATCCCTCCGTCTCTTGGCTCCCTCTACACTCAGAACCAGGCCAGACCCACCCGATTTAGACCCTGCTGCCCTGCCCTCCAGTGACACACGGATTCACAGGGCTTTGGATTTAGTGGTTATCTACAAAACTTCCGGCTGCCCACTTGTGCCCCTGCTGCAGATCTGACCTATGAGCTCCACTTCAAGGGTGAACATGGCTGCCTGAGAATGCATGGGGAACTGAGGCCAAAACCACATTGCTCTTTCTCCTTTGCCAGTTACCCCAGCCTTACCTAAGCCCCATGCCAAAACAACATGAAGGCAGAGATGGCAGGGCCAGGGAGGCATCACTCACTCACCACTAAAATGAAGCTGTGAACAGGTGCACAGAGAGTGGATGATATTGATGACCAGCCCGTGTGTGGAAGCACGAAGGGACAAGGGACCCGTGGCCACCAACAGAGTCACCACGTGGAAGAGGTAGGGAAGATGAGCCGCCACATCCAGAGAGTTATTGAAGGACAGCATTAGCATGTAGCGGGCTAAAATGGCGATATCATCCCACATGAGGTGCTGTTCTAAGGTAGGAGTTGGAGAGAGGCAGGTCTTGTCAATTATTTTGCACATTCTTCCAATCACCTGGAAAGAAGCAAGGCTTTGTGGGGTTTTTGTTGTTGCTGCTGTTGTTAGAGTGACACACAAGGTACAAATATTAGCACAAAACAATTCAATTTAACTGTAAAATGACTAGCTTTCTGTTGTAGATTTTTCAGAGCTAAATTGACACAATACTAGAGTCCAGAACACAAGGCCTAGGGAGGAAGAGCCCACCTTGCTCGACACCAGTTTCACATTCCCAGAAGCCAGGGCCACGGCCGTGTCGGCCATGACTTCAGCCTTGATGGATCCCAGACCACCGGTGGCACTGGTTTTGATGAAGCTGTCCAGTACTACATCAAGCAGATCTGTAATCTAAAGGAGAAGACAGTAAAGCAACAAGACACAAGCACAAGCGCCTCTGTCTAACCACAGTTGTATCTACAGCACAGGAATTCTTCCTGTGAAATGTTCAGGGATTAGTCAAATAGACAAGGCTGCCTTCTTTGGTCTCACCGTCAGCCTTCCCAGCATTAGCTTGGAATAAAGAAGGCTCAGCAAAAACAGTTGGCCATGAATTGCTCTATAAGGAACGGCCAATTTGTTCATCTGATTCATTTACGGATCACGAGTCGGGGATGTTACTTAATATTCCCTGAACCCTTGTTTCTGTTCCCTAGGTAATTTTTTATTCTGGTGGGCCTGACCTACTCTACAAAAGTTAAGTAGGTTTGCTATAAAGATCTGACCCCATAAGAGATCCAAATCTCAGGCAGGGAGGGCCATGAAGTGAGGAGGCTGAGCAAAGGGATGTCTGCTGACAGGCTCTTTCAAAAGCATTTTGAAAATGTTTAGTAGACTTTTGTTCTGCTGCTTTCGTTCTGTAAGAACGGTCTTTGGGAGCCGTATGTACACCAATATTATAACAGCTCTTTTCTGGGGGAAAATGATTAGAAGTTGAAGAAATTCCCATCAAGTGGGGAATGGCTGAACAAGCTGTGGCTCGTGATTTGGACAGAATACTATTGTGCTATGAGAAATGATGAGCAAGCTGCTCTCAGAAAAACCTGGAAAGACTTACAAGAACTGATGCAAAGTGAAATGTGTTGTATACAAAGTAACAGCCACACTGTACGCTGATCAGCTGTGCACGACTTAGCTGTTCTCAGCAGGGCAATGATACCAGACGTCTCTGAAGGAATTAGGATGGAAAATGCTCTCTATCCCCAGACAAAGAACTGATGGTGTCCGAATACGGACGGAAGCACTTCTTTTTTGAAAATTTTTTTTCTTGAGTTTTTTTTGGGGTCTAGATTTTCTTTCACAACATGACTATTGTGGATACGTTT
Source organism: Pseudocheirus occidentalis (assembly GCA_028646575.1). Taxonomy (NCBI): domain Eukaryota; kingdom Metazoa; phylum Chordata; class Mammalia; order Diprotodontia; family Pseudocheiridae; genus Pseudocheirus; species Pseudocheirus occidentalis. The sequence goes on from JAQQSW010004152.1 coordinate 9,972, forward strand.
TGCATGAATACCCATGCATAAGGTATATCAAAGCAATTGCTTGCCTCCTCAGTAAGAGAGGAAAGAAGAGAATTTGGAACTCAACATTTTAAAAACAAATGTTAAAAATTGTTTTTACATGTATTTTGGGAAAAACCAGAATACTAAGTAAACCTTAAATTAAAAGAATGAACCCCCAAAGCTGAACTTCTGCCACACGAATACCTGCCCAAGGCTTCCCCATATCTTGGCTTGGATAGATGGGTACATCTGCTTTTCATTGATGGTCATTGTTATAAGTTTATCAAGAATGGCAGTGACTCTCTGGCGCTTGGCATCGTCATTATGTTTACAAAAACGGACCAGATTTGACAGCCAGGGAGTCATGTATTCGAGACACAGGTGCTTCAATTCAATACCTGGAAAAGAAATTCACTGGATCAGAACATCAGTTTTATCATTATTGCATTGTTGAGTGGTTATTTTTTTGGTTTGATTTTGCTTGAGCAAAATCGCTGGCAGAACATTAGTATAAACCTAAGTAATCCCAAATTAGGAAACTTGAAAAAGGGGTGGGGGGAGGGACCAAAGAGCAGTACTACCTTCAATTATGTTTGGGAAATGATACAGTGCATGTTATTATAAAGATAACGGTGAATTGTGACATGGTTTGACAGTTGCTGAAAAGAAAAGTGCTTAAAGATTAGAAGGCATTAAACCTTTTTTAAAGGCTCTCAATGGCTTTTACTGACTGATCAAAGCTTTTAGCAATGATTACAAAAGTATCATGAAATTCAAGACAAATCAAATTTGTTCTGAAATAATTTACTGTAGTAGCAGTAGAGAACGCTTGTAAAGACCTTTTGCTTTGTGGGGAAGGGGGAAGGGATTTACTGGTCTCTAAGATGCCCTGGGAAAGTTTCCCAAGTGTCTCTCCCCATCCCCAGGCCATTCCTTAATCAAGGCCTAACTCAGGATCTTGAATTTAGAACTACTTCCGAGCAGCACTTCATTGGGGTATGTGGGGGGTTAAAGTGACAAAAAGACACTGGGCAGAGAGAGGAGAGGACATGTGATTATCCCTTGATTGAGTGAGTGGGCATGATGTTCTCAACACCTGCTAAGGCCAAGGTCCTCGATCAGCCTTTGATAATCAAAGCCTACCCCCTAAAGCAGACAAGGTGACGAGTGAAAGGCTCCATTCTCAAATTCTGAAACAAAAATATTTTCTTTGCATTTTCTCAGGTTCATCTGTAGCATGTAAGAAAATTGCCACTACTTACTGGATTTGCTGAATCCGGAAATGCATTCTTCCAAAAACTCTAAGGTGAGGTGTGGCTCATTAGCTGCCAGGGTTTTACTAATAGAGACAATAAAAAGGGTATTGTTGGCAGGTATACACAGACCTGATGTTTCTAGTAATTGGCCCTCAATTTTTAAATTAAAGGTACAGGTTAAGGCACAGAGAAGATTATAGGCAGCTGACCTGGAAGAAAACACAAATGAAGCAATTTCAACATTTCTTCTTCCAATTTTGAAAATGTCATTTTAACACATACAACAAATGATACTTTAACAAAGAGATTATAATATAACCGGCTACTCTTCACACTTTGAAGGAAGTACATATTGGTAAATTGTTCAGGTTCTGGGGTCAAACAAGAATCCTTGAACTCATCAGGGGGAGGGCCATCTTTGTTGTTTCTTCTAAATTAACATTTTCAACCTACTCATTATAGCATTGTGAGGTAGGTGGTTGCAAAATACAGAAATTCCCTATTGGAAGGGTTAGGTCTGAGACTATAAACTGGGAGAGAGGCAGTAAAAATTTCTAACATAAAATCACAGAAAGAGCTGAGTTTGGAGGCAGAAAACTTGGGGCTGAATCCCAGTTTTGCTACTTGCCACCCTTGGAACTTTGGGACTTCATTCTATTTTCAAACTGATCCAAGTGGAATTGCTCCTTCAATCTCTAAATCTTAAAATCCTCTCTTATTCTAGAAGCTGACACTGCAATGCACACTAATCTGACCAATTAGATCAAATTAATAATACAGAAATTACTGGCAATTGAAATCATGCCGTTTAGATGCTGCAATCACTAATCAAATGGAAATAAATTGAAATTCCAGCATCTTCAATCCAAATGTCTCCTGGGGACAATATGCTCAGCATCCTGTGAGCATTTACTATCTGCTGAAGTTGAATATGTATTAGCCTTTTCAAAAAAACAAAACCCCCAATTGAACTTAATTTATGCCACAAATAATACTTTATTCTTTTTTATCTCTCTTTCACACAAATGAAATTTCCAAATGGTCTGATTATTAACTATGACCCCCCACTGGCAAGCAACAAAAACTGCCACCAAAGGAACACATAAAATGTGCAGCAAAAAATTATTAAATAAATGCAAAAGAAAAGGTCTATTTGGAAAAATTGAGGTCTTCCTGCCCTCACCCCTGGCTCCCAAATGGAAAGGAATCAAATGATGGCTTAACTACCTTGGGAAATTGAATTTTCTTCAATTAAGCATCTAAACATACTATGATTACTGATAATTAGAAAGAAGATTTCTGTTAGCCAACGACTCTCCTGTAACTTGGCTGCTGCAATATTTGGTTGAGGGGTGAAGATAGTTTGCATCAACTCAGTAAATAAAAACTAGGATTTTAAAAGAAAGCTCAAGCTAATGTTCTTAAAGCATGATTACAATGGTTGTCCAGAAGAGCTTCCAATCTGGAGGCTGAAGTGAAACTTGCAACTGAAATCCTACTTTGACAAAAAAGTCAAGGACATAGTTATGACTAAGACTTCAGTATCTCCCACTTCAGGCATTCCTTTGAAATATGTATGCATGTCTGTACAAACATACCACGCACACACGGCATGCATGCACACGCAAACACACCCTCTAGATTTTGGGAACCTGAAGGATCCAATGTAGAACCTATATCTTACAGAACTAGCATCTTTCCAGTCCTGAGAATCCCACTTAGAAAAATTTGGGACTATGTATTACAGATAAGTAGGACAAAGAATTACCCTAACTATGGTATCTGAGGAAACATATAAATTAATAGGCTTAAGCAGAACCAAGACTACACTGCTTTTGGTACCATCTGTATTCACTTTTCTCAAGAATTATTACTTTTTTTTTAATTCTACATGAATGACAGATTATATAACTTTTAGAGTTACTCCATTTTAGGTCGTCCATTATTAAACAACGACAACATCATCTGATTCTTAGAAAACTAAGAGACAGCCTTTCTAACATGAGCAAACTACCCCATGGGAGATGAGGATGGAAGAGGAGCCAAGTTAAGTATGGACTGGGGTTTTTAAGTGGCTCTTTCCTCTTAGAAGTTGCCGGGTCAGTGTCACGTGCGTTCAGAAGGCATTTCCTAGATGGCCAACGTGACAGTACACAGGTGTACCCAGACCGACATGGCCTCTGGCAGCCTGACTTTCCGATCTGCAGTGTTACCGTGGATCTGCTTAAAGCCTTTACGGTCACTTTGTCAGTGACTTAAGCAGTCTGTGAAGTCTAAACAAATTTAAGAGCAAACTACCGTAAACTGGGATCTGAGCTGCCCAAGTTAAGTAATGCAATATTCAAAAGTGTCCCGGGAACGTCCTTTGGCCGGATCTTGGTGTGCTGGGGGATAGAGTCTGGCTGTGACAGCTCCCATCTAGTGCGGATGTGAATGATGGACGCGACTATGCCTTCACACTCTTGATGCATGAAGGTGAGGGGGGTGCCCTGATTGGAAATGGTCAGGGTGAATTGGTTTTCATCCACGAGACAGATTTCCTCGATCTCCGAGGCATAGTAAATGTCATTCAGAAAAACCGTCTGCCCCAGGACTTTAGTACGCTCAGACGACGTCACTTGAATTGCGGTAGAGCCAACCTGGAAAGAGAAACCAAAGCTGTCATATTCCAGCAGAAAATGGATGTGTTCGGTAATGGCTGCATCATAGGTCCTTTAAAGGAAGGGAATAACTGATGGGCTGTGAAGCCAGCAGCCTGGGCTGGGGGCTGGGCCCACCAACTGGCTGGCCTCTCTGCGCTCATTCCTAGGCTCTAAAGTGATGACTAAGAGAGACGGCCACCAAGCTGAAGCCTTGAGACTAACACCACACTGAACATTTTGGTACGCCCTGTACTTATACTATCTTCCTCTCAGGGATGTTGTGAGGACAGCAATCTGTAAATCATAAAGCACCACATAGAAATGTGGTCGTGGTATTGACCTGATCTTCATTTTCAGTCACCCTAAACCCTTCAAGATACAAAAGGAAGTCTAGACCACTAGACCTGGCATTGGGGAGGCCTGAGCTCAAATCTAGCTTCAGATACTTACTAGCTATGTCACCATTAGAAAGTCAAGGCCTGCCTCCTCAGCGGGGATGGTAACAGCACCTACCTCACAAGGTCAGCAAGGGGACCAGAGAAGATAAAGTAAGAAAAGTGCTTTGTAAACCCTGAAACACAGATATAATGGCTAGAGAAGCTTCTGAAATATTTATATTTAAAAATTAAGCTCTTCAGAGA
>JAQQSW010004153.1:0-14510 GCA_028646575.1 Pseudocheirus occidentalis
TTTTTTTAGCTTTGTGGAACTCTGATTCCAGGGGGGAAAACTCTGTCCCAAATTTCTGGGGTTTTTACAGCTGCCAGAGCTATTAGGAGGCTACTGCAGACCCCACCAGCTTTGCCTTACTGAAAACGCACCCAAGGACCACCACCCAAGACCATGATCAGGATCCAGGCCCCTCAACACAAGAACACTTAGCCTCTGAATGATCACTTGGCCCCCCCAGCAGTCAGCAGGCTGGGAGCTCTGAAGCAGCCACACAGCAGCAAGGCCACCACTTCTGGCGCTTCTTTGCAGTGGGGGAAGTTTGGCTGCTCTGCTTTCCTCCCTCAAATTTAGCTGAGTTCCACTGACCTTTCACTTAGTCCTTATTTATTATGGCTTGATAATTCTGGAAACTGCCACAGCTGCCTGTGATCCACTCTCCTGAAGGCTCCAGCTGCTGCTCCTCCTGGCCACACCAAGGGCCAAGCCTCAATTTCAGGCTGGGCTGGTTTTAGCTCCCAGCCTGCTGCCATGAGCTTTGTGTGCCAAGCTGCCTTCAGTGAGAGATGTATTTTTCTGTATTTTTGTGTGAGTTTTGGAATCCTAAAATTTGTTTAGAGTCATATTTTATGGTTATTTGAGGTAGCTATGTGGGAACTGCGAAACCTTGCTGCTTCTACACTACCATCTTGGCTCCACCCCAAGGCTGTTTCTTTTTGTTCTTTTCTTTTTTTAAAAAAATTTTATTGACTTGTTTGTTTACTTCTAGGTTACAAGATTCAGTTCCAAAGTCACTTGAGTTTCAGATTTTTCTCCCCTTCCTCCCCTCCCCCTATCCCCGCCATGGTGGCATACAATCATGTATAGGATCTGCAAACTCCTTCACATTGTACAATAGTGTGGTTGTATATGTGTTATAGCCAATGGAGTGAACAATGAGAAAAGAGAAACAAAAGCCAAACATCAAAAAGAATGATAGCATGCATTGCTTCAGTCTCCTTTTAAACTCGGATCTTTCTCTGAATGTAGACATATCTTTCCATCTTGAGACTTGTATAGTTGTCTTTTAACTGTGCAATGCTGAGAAGCGTCCAGTTTTTCAAAATTGGTCATCACACATATGATGTATCTGTGACTGTGTACAGATTTTTCCTGGTTTTGCTCTTCTCACTCAGCATCAATTCATATAAGCCTCTCCAGCCAAGGCTGTTTCTTAATGTTCCCACATAAACCCAATGTAAAATTGTAGACAGCAGCATCCCTACAAGCTTGTGTGCTACCTCTCAGCTTCACAGCATCCCAAACCATGGCTCTATCCTGTCTCCACAGCAACAAGGGAGCTATTCTGTTCATGGCAGCACCTAGTCTGCCCATCACCATTTCTTTTTTATTGACAAGAACCATTTACAATTTATACCTACAAATCTGAGCAGTACCTGTTTAAAAATAACTTCAGTCTAGCTTTGAGTCACAGAAATTAATGTGGAACCCAACTTCTAGCTCCCGCATCACCACTTACTAGTCATGCAATCCTTGGAAAATTCCTTAAACCCTCTGGGCTTCAATTTACTCATCTATAAAATAAGAGTTGTGATAAATATTCTTTAAGATTCCTCTCAGTGCTAGCAGCTTGTAGTTTTATGAGAACAGATCACAGCAAAATAACGAAGGAAGTTTTCATGTCTCAGTTTGCAAAGTGAATATTGCATATACAGAATAGTTGTTTAAAGTCTCATTGGTTAGCAAATGGCAGTTAAAGAACAACGGACAAGGAGTCACATGACCTGGGTTCAATTCCCAGCTTGATCATTGATTAGCTGTGTGACATTGGGTAAATAATAACAATAGTTAATGTTTGTGAAGCACTTTACCCATATTATCTTCTTTGACCCTTACAATAACTCTGGGAGGTAGGTACTATTATGGTTGCCAGTTTTACTGCTAAGAAAACCAAGGCTGAGTGAAATTAAATGGCTTGTCTAGAGTCACACAGTTAGTAAGCATCTGAGATGGGATATAAATTTGGATCTTCCTGCTTCCAAGTTCTGTTGAGTCACTTCAGTCATGTCTGATTCTTTGTGATCCCTTTTTGAGGTTTTCTTGGCAAAGATAATGGAATAATATGCCATTTCCTTTCCCAGCATATTTTACAAATGAGAAACTGAGGCAAACAGTGTTAAGTAACTTGCCCAGGATCACACAGCTAATAAGTGTCTGAGACAAGATTTGAACTCATTAAGATGAGTCTTCCTGGTTCCAAGATCAGTGCTCTATCCATTACACCACCCAGGCTCTCTAGCTCAATGCCATCTACCTTTCCTTTCTGAGATTCAGTTTTATCACCAGAAAAACAAAGTGAATAATAACTTGCACTGCATACTTGACAGGATTATTGTGAAGAAATTATTTTGTAAATTGTAAAGCACTTTATAAATGTGAACTGTTACTTAACAAATTAATTTCTTTTGTTGTTGTTGTGTCTTTTTCCAAAGACCAGTTGGAAAAGATTTGAGGAATGGGTTTTGACAGGTCTCCAAACAGTTCAGATAATATTCTCCCAACTTCAGCCACCAAATATAAATGGATGATGAAACCAGTTCATACCACTGAACACAGTTGCTTCAAAATCACCCCCATGTTACTCCTTCCATGTTTAATAGGAGAGGAAGATGAGCATAGCCTTCTATAGACTGATTTTGTGCCTTATCAAGGAAAATCCATTGGTCTGTCTTCTTTCTTAGAAACTAGGGCTTGTTTTTACAGTCAGAGTTAGAAGCAGTGACATCTGTGGCAAAGGCAAATTAAAAGCTCTTCCAGAAAATTCATACTTCATGAAGGTAAAACCCCCTCCAGGATGTTTTCATTGAGGCTGGTCTGGCTATGGGGCTTAGAAGGGTTGAATCATCATTCATTTCAAGATGCTTTGAAGTAGGATGCTTCATTCTCTATATCCCAGGTATAATCAACAGATTCACTCCCTTGTCTCTTTCTCCCAAAGATAGTTGTGAAATGAGTCTCCTTGGAAAAGGTGACCTGATCAGAATCTGCCTGATCATCATAGCTGGGGACATTAGATTAATGATTACTGAGAATGAACAAGGTAACTGTGGTGAACTTGGCATCCTATCATGAGGTGATTGGTCTCGCTTTTTCTCTTTTCTTAATCCCTGGATGTAGGATTTCTATTACATCACCTTTCTTTTTGGTTTCCTGTAGGCATTCATGTAAAACGCACTGTTCTCTGTTTCTATAACCAATTAGTTGGTAAAGATCGAGGATGTCAGACTTGGACACAATATAGTGCAAATAGCCAATTTTAATTCTCCCCTCAAGCACTAATGCTATTAGAGTTACTTGGGCATTTCTGAAAAGTCTTTTTTGGCTCATAGCTCAGCTCTCCCCTCCTTCCTCTAACAGAGAAATGTCTGGAAAAAACATCTGGATCTTCTCCATATTTATTGTTCCCTATAAACAAAAACACATCTCTTCATTTCTGCCAATCAAGCAAACTAGGAGAACAAGGAGTGTGACCCTGAGCCTGGCAGATTTCTTTTAAAACATTCTGCAGTTTAACAGAGATGGCTCAAACTAGCTATGAGTTCAAAGGGTGGTCACAAGAATTCAGGGTCACTGACTGGTTTATGAGGATCTACAGAAATGTTCCATATGGATAACAAACAAATCCTAGCCATTAGAAGAGAAAATTAAAAAAAAAATCTTTCCCCCAAAGTCCAAAAGAAACCAGGTAAAGACATAGCCACTGGAGAAGGAAATGGCAAACCATTCCAGTATATATTTACCAAGAAAACCCAACATGAGGGGTTTTCACAGAGATACTTTTGAAATGACTGAACAACAAGAAACATAATCAGATAGTCTCTAAGCATCTCTATACTTTAGAATTTTTATAAACAGGTAGTCCTTCTGAGCAGGGACCCATACTTCTAAACCTATAATGCACAATTGGAATGAAAGTGCCTAAGGTCTTTAAATGGTATGCAGGGGCTAAGGTCCTATGTTGGCACATTCAGACTTGGAATAGCTCCAGATTCTCTGTGGGAAAGATATCACAAAATCTCAGTTAGAAGGCTGTATCATCCACCTAAAGAGAAAACCTTTCTACAACATCTCTGACAAGTGGGCATTCAGCTTTAGGCTGAAGACTTTACAGGAGAAAATCTACAATATTCCAGAAGAGAAAGTTAGAGAGTTAGAGGGCTCTAACTGTTAAAAAGTTTTTCTTTAAAAGTGAGCAGAATCACACAGTAACAAAAATATTGTAACAATGATCAACTATGAAAGACAGTCTAGCTACTCTGATCAAGATAATGACCCAAGCTAATTCCAAAGTACTCATGATGAAGAAATGCTATCCACCTTCAGACAGAGAAATGATGAATTGAGTGGAGGCTGAAACATACTTTTTTCCCTTTCTATATTTTTCTCTGTGTGTTTTTGTTTTGCTTTGCAACAAGGCTAATATGGAAATATGTTTTGCATGACATTGTATGTAAAATCAACATATTGCTTGTTTTCTCAAGGGGAGGGGGAGGGATAAGAGGAAGGGAAAGAAATTGGAACTCAATTATTTTTAAAAAATGAATGTTGAATATTTTTAAACTGTAGTTGGAAAATATTTAACAACATAAATAAAATATATATTTTTCAAGAAAAAAGCATTTCTGTTTACATGGATAAAACTGTGTTTTTGCATCTTCTTGGCCTCTCTTCTGTAAGCAGAACAAATCTGACATTTGGTTGTGTGTCTGATTGCTTCATACAGAAAATGGTCTATGACTGACACAGATCAATCTTGTGTAGCGAGGGAGATAGACACAGATAGCATCTATTAAATATTTTCTATGTATCAGATACTGTACCAAGAAGATATAAACATAAGCAAATGACACAGCCTCTGCTCTCAAGGAACTAACATTGTAATAGGGAAAGATAACATATACAAAGGAGTAGGAAATTACAGGACAGTAAGAGGTGGAGATAGTTGAGTGGTAAGATGGTAGCCTAGATTCTTGAAAGATTTGCTTCCAGGCTGGAGTTCAAGGTTCAGGTGTGGAAAAATTCACACAAGAAAGACTAGGAGTAGAGATAGTAGGAAAATGGCCCAGAGTGACTCTTCCTGTAAGCCAAGATTGATGACTGGTCTTCTCCAAAATTCTGGAGCCATAAGATACAGTGGCCATGTTCTTCATGGAAGCAATAACCACTAGCTTTTGGAACACCTGTAACATGAATATGTTGCCTCAGTGGAACATGTATCAATCAGGCTTAAATTCTCGGGTGCTTGGGTACCCACTTCACAAGCCTCCATAAGGACATATTTTGTTCTTTGGGAGTGAGAGAAAAGGAGACATTTGAGCCTTCTCTTGAGAAGGAAACCATACAGTTTTGTCATCTCTACAAACATATCATTAAATAGATTTATTTCCTTAGTTAATCATAATAACTTAGATTAGGTGCCTAAAATTGGAAGAGTTATTTAGAAACCCTCATTTGTTATCACCAGTTTTGTTTTGTTTTATTTTGTTTTGTTTTGAACAATTCTGCTATTCCAGGTCAGGCTCTTGCTCACTGTGGTTATTTAATGCAAATTTAGAGCTTCCCACCATGAGCCCCAATGTGGACTGATTGGAAAGCACTGAGACAAGTCAACCAACCATGAGGACTCGAGAGGAAGGCAGAGAAACAGAAAAACATAATTGCAGACAGCAGTGGTCTCTGCAAATGAAGGAAGCCTCCAGCAAAGAGCCATCATTGCATCTCTCCACATATGCAATGTAGGCAAAAGCAGCAAGTCTGTTTTCTGAGTCACATGTGTAGTCAAAATGATCAATTAAAATAAGGAGTAATGCCTTCAAATACCTAGATATAGTTATTGTAATCCAAAATTCTTACAGAGAAAGAGAGACAGAGAGAGAGAGACAGAGAGACAGAGAGACAGAGAGAGAGACAGAGACAGAGAAAGAGTATTGGAAATCAGTGAAGAAAATGCTTTCTTCATTAAGAGGTTAGTGAAAACAAAGGTGTTATTTTTTTTTCCCATCCAAGTTCATTGACTCACCAAAGTACATCCACAGACCCCTTAATAGTGTGTGGATCCTCTTGTTAAGAACTAGAATAAATAGAAATGAGCACTCTTGATTCTTTAAAAAGATTAAAGCTGTTTTGTTTTGTTGGGTTTTTTATTAACCAGTTATATGACTATGGGCAGAAACTCAGAATGATGAGTCTTCCTGATTCCAGGTCCTGTACTCTGTCCACTGTGCCATCCAGATGCTCTAATGCAATACTACTTTACCACAAAAATTATGAATATGAAAAATTCAGAGAAGCAGAGAATGACTTATATGAATTGACAGAATGAATCTCAGATTTCTCATTTATATAATAAAGATAATAATGCTAAAGCAGCTTACTTCACACTACTGTTGAAAGAAAAACACTTTAAAAGATTTTAGGCATTATATATAAGTACATATCCTATTACATATATATATCATATATGTCATTTATTAACAAAGTAGAATTCTACCATTCTAGAAAGCAATTTGGAATTATTCTTTTAAAAAATACCAAAATGTCCATAGCCATTGACCCAGAGATTTCACTGCTAACCATATGTCCAAAGGAAATCAAAGACTGAAATAACTGTCCCTCTACTGGGGAATGGCTAAACACATTGTGGTACATTAACATAAATGTTCCATCATTTTTTCAGTCTCACCTGCTGTTTCATGCCCCTATTTGTGGTTTTCTTGGCAAAGATACTGGAGCAGTTTGCCATTTCCTTCTTCAACTCATTTTACAGATTAGGAAACTGAGGCAAACAAGGTTAAGTGACTTGCCCAGGGTCAAAGTAAGTAAGTGTCTGAGGCTGACTTTGAACTCAGATCGACGAGTCTTCCTGATTCCAGGTCCTGCACTCCATCCACTGTGGCATCCAGGTGCGCTAATGGAATACCACTTTACCATAAAAAATTATGAATATGAAAAATTCAGAGAAGCACAGAATGACTTATATGAATTGACACAGAGTGAATTAAGCAGAACCAAGAAAACATGCATGATGGCTACAATGATATAAATGAAAAAAACACACACGCCAAAAAATTGACATTGTACAATAACGCCCAAACTTTGCTCCAAAGAAGAGATGAGGAATGGATTTTTGCCCTCGACGTGTTGTTGGTTGGTTTTGCTCACATCTTTTTCTTCCTTTCTTTCTTTTTCACTTCTTATTGTTAAGGGACAACTGGGTGATTGGCCTGGAATCAGGAAGACATAAGTTCAGAGTTGGCCTCAGACACCAGCTGTGTGACGCTGAGCAAACCATCTCACTTCTGTTTGCCTTAGTTTCTTCATCCGTAAAGTAGGGATAATGACATCTACCTCCCAGGGCTGTTGTGAGGATCAAATGAAGTAATTGTTGTAAAGTGCTCAGCACAGGGCCTGACACATGCTAAGGGCCATATAGACGTTAACTATTAGCTATTAGATATAAATGATGGCTGCTGGGTGGCTGAGTGAGGCAGGTGAGTGGTGCATTGAAGAGTCAGATACTTACTAGCTGTGCAATCCTGGGCAAGGCACTTAATCCTGTTTACCTTAGCCTACTGAAGAAGGAAATGGCAAACCACTCCAGTATTTTTGCCCAAAAATTCCAAAACAAAACAAACAAGAAACCACAGGAACAATATTGGTGCGCTATGGACCACAGGGTCACGTAGAGTCAGAGATGACTGAATAACAACAACATAATGATGGCTTTCTGAGGAGTAGAAAGAGAGATTCAGAAATGAGAATGATATAAAAACAAAAGATATAAACACATTTCTAAAACATAAAATGAAAATAAAATGAGAGGGTTCACTTAGAAGAACTCAAGTTCTTCTCCAGCTCTAAAAATCTGTGAACTTTCCATGAACCTTGTCATGATAGAGACCAATTACGAAGGCTTTATCATTAGAGGTACCCGGACAAGTGGAGGCACAAGAACTAAGTACTTTCTATGAAGCATAATAGCATGGAGGGAGGGGGGAACCATGACCCTCAGAGTCAACTTGATACTAACTATATGACCATGGCACAGTCTCCTAGATCCTGAGTTTCTCCATCTGTGAAAAGGATCTGTCTTTATTTTTTTAAGGATTAAAATGTTTATTTTGTCTGTCTTTATTTTTGCAAAGATTTTTTTGTAGTTGTGTTCATATGGACCAGATGGGTAGTCCCTGAATGTGTCTTCATAAATAGATTTCCAAATACTTTATACATCCTTGTGCTACCTACCTCCTAATGTTGTTTTTAAGAGGGTTTTTTGGAAAGTCCTCTATTCACTTTTTAATAATATAAAATGATGAGGCATTTGTCCAACTATTCGAGAAAGCAATTTGGAATTACGCTTTTTTAAAAGTGACTAAAAAATTCCATACACTTTGACCTCAAGATCTCACTACTACGTGTTTAAAAATGTTTTTATGTGCTAAGACAATACTTTAAGGAGCTCTAATTTCATCCTGGACTGTTCTCCTTGCCTCCATTTTCTGCCCTCTGCAATACAATTTTTGCATAAATAATCAAAATAATTTTCTTAGAAATCCTCAGCTTTAATTATTTTCCTCCTTTACTTAAAACCATTCATTTGCTCTCTACTCCTTGCCAAAGAATGAATAAAGACCCTAGTCTATTTTTGAAAGTTCTTCATAATCTGACTCTGTCCTTCTCTTACTCTGACATACTTATACTCAATAGTCATATTGGTCAAATCCGGCCTCAGACACTTAACACAAAAAACTAGTCGTGTGACCTTGGGCAAGTCACTTAACCCCAACTGCCCTCCAAAAAGCAAAAAAAAAAAAAATAGTCATATTGGATTATTAAATGTCCCCTGTTCTGGTTCTCTTTTTTTCTAGTTTCTTTATCTTTGCTCATTTTCCCTCCATTTTAATAGCCACTTCCACAATTTTGCCTATTGGAATCCCTCCTTTTTTTTTTTCTAGGCTCAGTTTAAGTATCATCCCCTCTCTGGAGCCTTCTTTCCTTTCCCCAAATGAAAGCAATGCCTCACTTCTCAAATTTCTTATTATTTCCTTTAGGTAATTGTCATCTTTGCACATTACCTATTTTCACCCTTGTCACATTAGATTGTAAGTTAGTTGAGGGTAAAGGATCCTGATTTATTCATCTTCATATCTCCATATCCCAGCACAATATCATTACACATAGGAGGTGATCAATTTTTAAATGAAATTAAATAAACTACTGAATTAACAAATAAAACTAAGAGGTTTTTTAAAAAAATTAATAATAAAATAGGTAACCGACTTGACTTTTAAAAAGAGAAGGAAAAACCAAATTGTTCATATCAAAATGAAAAAAGGAAATTCACAGTAATTAAAGAGGAAATAGATAAAATGATCATGAACTATTTTGTCCAATTATATTCCAAGAAAATTGATAACTTAGAAAAATAGATAAATAATTACAAATGTACATAAAGTAACCTGATTAACAAAAAATAAATTGATGACTTAAATAAGTGAATATTAGAAGAAAACAGTGGGGGGCGGCTAGGTGGCGCAGTGAATAGAGTACCGGCCCTGGAGTCAGGAGGACCTGAGTTCAAATCCGGCCTCAGACACTTAACACACACACAAAAAAACTAGCCGTGTGACCTTGGGCAAGTCACTTAACCCCAACTGCCCTCCAAAAAGCAAAAAAAAAAAAAAAAGAAGAAGAAAACAGTGAAGAAATCATTTTTAAAAACCTCACCTCACCATCCAAAGACATTCAAGACCAGATGGATTTACAAGTGAATTCTATCAGAAATCTGATGAATAATTAATTATACTATTAAACTTTGTCAAAACAGGAAAAGAAGGAACCTTTCCAATGTATACTTATGATACAAATAGCATCTTGGTGCCTAAATCAGGAAGAGATAGAGGAAAAAAGGAAAGCTACAGACCAATATCCTTAGCGACCATTGACTCAAAAATCTTAAATAAAATATTAGCAAATAGGTCGTTCAAATATATTAAAAGATTATAGAGAAATACTAGATTGGACTTGTATCATGAACACAGGATTGGTTCAATATAAGGGATACTAAAACATAATAAAGCATATTAATAATATTAATAATAAAACCACATGATTTCATTAATAGATGCTAAAAAGCTTTTGACTAAATCCAATGCCAATTTCTATTAATAACAGTAGGAAGCATAGGGATAAATGAACTTTTTCTTATCATAATAAATAGTATTGGTCTAAAACCAAGCACAAATATTATATTTAAAAGTGAAAAATTAGAAAAGTTTTTCAGTAAGATAAAGCAAGGTTGTCCATTATCACCAATATTATATAACATAGTACCAAAAATGCTAGTTATGACAATAAAACAAGAAAGAGAAACCGAGAGAATAAACACAGGCAAAGAAGAAACAAAACCACTGTTTTGCACAGATCATATGATAGTTTATCTAGAGAACTCTAAAAAATGAAATGAAAATTCATTGAATCAGTTAACCAGTTCAGCAAGTTTACAAGATATGAGATAAATTGGGTTTGTTTTTTTTTTTTTGCTTTTTGGAGGGGGAAGGCAGGGCAATTGGGGTTAAGTGACTTTCCCAAGGTCACATGGCTTGTTAAGTGTTAAGTGTCTGAGACCACATTTGAACTCAGGTACTCCTGACTCCAGGGCCAGTGCTCTATTCACTGAGCCACCTAACTGTCTCTAAGATAATTTTTAAATGGCATTTGTATGGCACTTTAAATTTGCAAAGCTCTTCAAAAGTACTAACTCATTTTAGCTTAAAGAGAAGTGTTATTATTTGTTCTCATTTTACAGATGAGGAAACTGAGGCAGAAAATCAGTTACATGACTTGTCCAGAACCATATACCTAGTAAGTGTCTGAGGGGAAGTATTTGAACTTGAGTCTTCCTAACTCCAGGCCTAGCACTCTATCCACTCTACTGGCTATATATCCACATAAATCATCAACATTCCTATATATTTCCAACTTAGCAGGAAGAAGTAGAGAAATTCTACTCAAAATAACTCCATAATGTATAAAATATTTAGAAGTCTACCAACCAAGACAAACACAGGAATGAGATAAATGAAACTATAAAACACTCTTCAGAGAAATAGAGACACACCTAAGTAATTGGAAAAATAATTTATTGGCCATGCTAACATAATGAAAATGATAATATTGCCTAAATTGCTTTACTTACTTAGTGCCATACTAATCACACTACCAAAGGATTACTTTAGATCTTTAGAAAAATAGTAATAAAATGCATTTGAAAGAACAAAAGACCTAGGATTTCAAGGGAAATAATGAAAGAAAAAAATGAGAAAGAGGAGGACCTCCAAGTTCCCTATATCAAACTATACTATAAAATAGTAATCACAAAAATGATTTGGTACTGGTTTTAAAAAATAGAGAATATGAACATTGGGGAAAAATGCGTAAGTAGCATACAGATGCAAATTAAACACCCTGGTGTTTAATAAACCCAAAGACTCCAGGTAGTGGTATAAGGACTATGCCACAGAAACTGCTGACAAAATTGCAAAGCATTCTGGCATAAATTAGGAAAAGACTAGTATCTTATACTGAATATCAAGATAAGCTCCAAATGGATATACAACTTTGACAATGAAAAGTGACATCATAATGAAATTAAAGGAACAAGGAAGAAAACCTTTCAGATCAATGGGTAAGTAAAACAATTCATGTCCAAGCAAAGGACAGAGGGGATCATAGAAGATAAAATGGATAATTTTGATTATTAATAATTGGTACAAACAAATCAATGCAGTTAAAATTAGAACGGAAACAAGTAACTAACTACAGGGGGACATCTTTATAGCAAGTTACTTTGATACATCTCATAAACACACACTATATATGCATTATATATGTATGTGCATAAATATACATATATGATACATACACATGAATGAAATATATGTAAAAAGTATATATATAGACATATCTATGGATATGTAAGTGTGTATATGTATAAAGCAGATTCAAATTCATAAGATTAAGAGCTAGAGGAAGAGTAGGAAGGTAAGAAAATGGCTGCTAATTAAAAATAATGAATTTAAAATTTTAGAAATATATATGTGCATTTAGAAACATAAATATATACACATACACATATAACATATGTATATATGTATATGTATGTGTGTACATATATATGCATATATATGAAACTGATCAAATAAATAAGATTAAAAGCCAGAGGAAGAGTGGGAGGGTGAGAAAATCAATGTCTGTTGAGTAACAAAAAATTAAATTAAAACTTAGAAAACTAAATTGAACACAATTCATACAACCAAATGTATTTTCCTTCAAGGTAGTCACCTTGAGAAGTTGTGCATTTGTTATAGAGATAGCACCATTGCTTAAGCATTTTTGGAACTCTTCTTTTAGAACTGTCTTCAGACATATTATTTTGCCCATAAATCTCACAGATAAAAACTCAAAGTTTAGTGATTTTGCAGTACTGGAAAGACTAAACGGGCTGCCCATCTAACTGCGACTGAACAAAAGTGAAGCTTGCCAAATGCTTAACATAAGCATGCAGTGTCTTCAGGATACCTGAGCCACACAGACCATTACTTAATGAGATAATCTACTGCTCAGCAAATTAACTAGAGAAAGAGAAAAAGTACTATTTGTGATATAGATGTAACTTTGTCCCTTCTTTTTTGTCTCCATTTTAAAAAAAGCAAGATGTGTTTAGGGCTTAATTCAAAGCCTCCTTGGTCTCCACTTTCAACCATATGTCTAACTGGAAAGGGAGAAGATGGTGAATATTTCACATAAACACCCAAAGGCAGATCAATACCTTCAAAGTCAAATCTTTCAACCCAAAGTTAGATCTCTCAAGCTCAGACAGGCTCAGATTTCAAGTGAAGGACACTTTAGGACCCCATCTTTAGCCCCTGTTCCTTTAGCTTAGATTTTAGATCTTTGAACACCAGTGACAAATGAATGACAGAATGGACTCTTGAGAGCAAACTTCCTCCCAGGCAGATTAGATGTTAGTGGATGGCAGGGCACCCTTCCCTCTGTTCATGTCCAAGATTTGAAGAGTTTGACATTCTTTGTCAATTTGGAATGGGCTGTAAAATCTGTCACCAGTAATTTACCTTCTGGAGGACTCTTTTGGGTTTCTAATTCTCTGGATAGGGGATTTCAAGGATAAGTCAGTTTGGTTTTCTAATGTTATTCCTAACTTCTCACACATTTTATAAGACAAAATGAATTACAAATGATTGGAGGGGGGTACATTGGGAAAAATTCTGGATTTTGTGTGAGAAGACACGGGTTTAAACCCTAAACCCGATCAACAGATCCTTTAGAGACTTTGGGCAAATTATTTAATATTGTGTGTCTTCGTTCTTTCATCTGTAAAATGAGGAGGAAGGGATCATACTATATGCTAGCTATAAATCTATGATCCAATGTGAATTGTAGGGCATGAAGCAAGCATGAAAGTCTTACCCAGATAATCAAGGGAGGTTGATTTCCCTACACTTGACAAAGAAAAGCTCTTTCAATTCAAATAGAAACACCTTCTAAAAACAACAGTTCAAAAATGAGTCATTCATCAGCAGACACTCTAACAAAGGGAATGACTGAAATAGGAAAGGTGACATAAAGGCTACTAGACAAGACTTGTTTTGGTTTGGTTTGGTTGGACTAGAGCTATGATTTCATCAGTTGTAGGGAGCTCCCAATGAGACATGTCCTATTCCAATGTATTTTAGCAACTGCTGTGCAACTTACCATCTTAGGTGGATGCAATATATCACCCCATGATGCGTTGGTCCTCTTCAAAAATGAAGGATAAACACCTAGTTAGATGGGGCACTAAGAGGATAAGTGACATTGCACAGGTTCTGTACCAAAGGTAGCGTTTGAACTTAGATATTCTTGATTCAGGTTAGCTTTCTATCTACTACATAACCCTTCCTCTCACTAACAGATCAGAGAAATGCCATACATATAGACAGCATACCTGGATTTCAGAACTGGTTGAATAACCAAGCCTAAAGAGCAATGGTTAACGGATTTGTGTCGGCCTGGATGGAAGTCTTTCAAAGAGTACCCTAGGGATATAAACTTGGTTCTATGCTGCTTAACATTTTTGTCAGTGACTAAGTTAGAGGCTTAACTGACATTCTTATCAAATCTGCAGATAAAATGAAGCTAGGATAGAGGATTGACATGTAAGTATGACAGATAAGGGATCTAGCAAAACCTTACCAAGTTAGAATCATGAACCAAAATGATGAAACGTAATTTTAGCAGTTGCTAAAATACATTGGAATAGGACATGTCTCATTGGGAGCTCCCTACAACTGATGAAATCATAGCTCTAGTCCAACCAAACAAAATGAAATATTGGAAAACTGCCCACTCATTTCCTTTGACCATTTATCAGTTGGGAAATGATTTGTATTCTTATAGATTTGACAAAGTTC
>JAQQSW010004154.1:0-14509 GCA_028646575.1 Pseudocheirus occidentalis
TGCTTTCCTGGGTTGGGAATCTGCCTCACTCAGTCTCTCCGTGGGTTCTGTCACTCTCGAATTCATTCAGATTCACTTTTTAGCCTTTAGTGCTAGAATGGCTCTGGCTGCCCCTGCGGCTTCTCCCCACTGCCCTGGGGTCAGGCCTCGGGTTTTGGGGCTAGGCTGATCTTGGCTCCAAACCTGCTGCGATGGGTCCCTCCTGCTGAACTGCCTTCAGCAGGAGACATGTTTTCTGCAGTTCTGTGGATTTTGGAGCCATAAAATTTGTTGTTTTATGTGAATTTAAGGTGGTCGTGCTAGAGCTACTGATTCTTGCTCCTTCTACGCTGCCATCTTGGCTCCTCCCCCTTCCACTGACCTTTTACTTGTCTTTAACATTTATGGGTTGGTAATTCTAGAAACCAGCATAGCTGCTGCATATCCACTCTCCCAAATGCTCTTGCTGTGTCTGGTCCTGGCCACCCTGGGGCTAAAACCTGCAGGCTAATTACGGGGCTGTACTCAGCTCCCTGCAGCTTGTGATGGACCCTTCCTGGCCTGCCTTCTGCAGGAGATTTGTTTCTCTCTGTCACTTTGTGGGTTCTGTAGCTCTAAAATTTGTTTAGAGTCATATTTTCTAGGTATTTGAGGTGGTGATGGGGGAGCCACAGAGTTTTCCTGCTTCTTCACCACCATATTGACTCCTCCCCCTCCTGGTTTTTCTGATACCATACACATGCTTGGGCTGCTAGGTGATACAATGGAAAGGGTGACCACCCTGAAGTCAAAAGGTCCTGAGATCAAATCTGACCACAGACACTTACTAGCTGTATAACCCTTGTGCAATTAGTGACTGGGCAAGTTACTTAACCCTATTTGCCTCAGTTTTCTCATATGTAAAATGAGCTGGTGAAGGAAATGACAAACCACTTTAAGATCTTTGCCAAGAAAACCCCAAATAGGGTCACAAAAAGTCAGACACAAAATAACAGCAATGCTTGTTATTGATCCTGGCATTTTATGTTGTAACTATTCATCTTTTTCATCTAAGTTGTACATTTTGTTGTCTTATAATTGAGCAAATTTTTTTCAAAAATTTCTTGTGATTGTGTTATGAATTCTTTTTCATGCTTAATTTTGGTAATATGGTTTTCTTCTTCCTTTTTAAAATTTTACTTGTCAAATGTTTATTTTATCAGCTCTTAATTTCATTTATTAACTCAGTAGTGCTTTTGCTTTCAATTTTATTAACTACTTTTTCTAATTTTTGTATTTTTATTTGAGTATTTGGTTGAGGTTTTTTGATGTTTTCTTTTTCTAGTTTTTTTTGGTTGCATGAAATATATAATGAGGGACTGTAACAGAGGCCAAGTCACTCTTGGTTTGGGTTAATACTGGGATGAAATGAGTCACTTGTAGATTATTTATTCAGCAATTAAGAGAATGAGATTTACTAAGCCCTAAGATAAAAGGATGCCCAAGATGAATACCATAGCAGTTAGCTAGTGTAAGTGCAGCTCCTTTCACTTCTTATGTGTAACGATTCACACAGCCTTGGTATGTCCACCAACTCTGAAGAGCCTCAACTCCTCACAGTTTTTGCAGTATGAAAGAAAACAAAAATATTATAAAAGACAATATAGACAACTTTAATTAAATTCAACTAAAATGTTTTGCAGAAAAACTAATTGCACAAGATTCAGAAAAAAAAGAGATTGGAGTAAAAGTCCTCATATGAAACATTTCTAAACGTTCTGACATCCAAAACCTACCGAGTGCACACAAACATATTACATTAAGTCATTCACTGAAAGGCACATAATTAAATAATATGAACAAAGAGTTTTCAAAAGGATAAACATAAATTTTAGACCACCACCCTGAAAATCTATTACAGTCACTAATAATTAGAGAAATGCACATTGATACAACTGTTAAGTTTTCACCTCTTACCTATCAAATTGGGGCAAAGATTAGAAAAAATATAGAAAAATTATGTTAAATGAGCTATGGGAAGGCTGGAATACTAATTTAATGTAGGAGCTTGGAGCTGCAAATTGTTCTAACATTTTTGAAAAGCAATGTGGAATTATGCAATAATAGTTGCTACCCCACTGTATACTCCAAGGCTAACGGCAAAAAAAAAAAAGAAAATCTATATACACGCAAATACTCATAGCAATATTAAATTACCAAAAGATGTAAACAAAAGATGGTTCCAGCGGTTAGAAAATGGCCCCCAAAATTATGATATATGAAAGCAATGACTATAATTACTCCATAAGTATCAAATATCACAATTATAGTGAAACATGAGAAAATTTGCATGATGCATAGTGAAGAGATGGATCCAAAAGAACAATGCAGACAGTGATGAAATAGTTTGTCTATTACTTATACCTACTGCTTTCCAAACAAAATGTCCATCTTAACTTTTTCAGTAACAGACACATATCTATTCTTGATATCTTCCAGAATTGCCATATCATCTCTCTCAACTTGTTGTTGTGTTTGTCCTTCATTCTTGAAGAGGACCATGACGTCAGGGAGGTGATGCCACCACGCACAATTGACTTTGATTTGAGTGAGGGAGGGCTGTGCAAGGGCACCAATCTTACTTTCTCCTCCAGAGCCATCTGAGTCCAGTGGCCAGATATTCATCTACGTATACCATATCTGATAAGATCATTTGAAAGCTAGGAAGAACAGCAGATGGAGTTTTGAATCTGAAGGAAGGATGACCTGAGTTTGAACTCTGCCTATTAGTAATGACATATCACCAATAGTAGTGGACATATTACAGCCACTCTGAGTCCTAGTTTCCTCATGTGTAAAATAGTGATAATCTTAGGATCTACCTCACAAAGTTGTTAGGAGGAATAAAAGAGACAAAATACATAAAAAGATTTTTACAAATTTTCTAGCTAGTAGCATGAGTAGATGTAGCAGCAGCAGCAGTAGTAGTAGTAGTATAGTAGTAGTAGTAGTAGTAGTAGTAGTAGTAGTAGTAGTAGCAGTAGTAGTAGTAGTAGTAATGGTAGTAGTAGTAGTAGTAGTAGTAGTAGTAGCAGTAGTAGTAGTAGTAGTAATGGTAGTAGTAGTAGTAGTAGTAGTAGTAGCAGTAGTAGTAGTAGTAATGGTAGTAGTAGTAGTAGCAGTAGTAGGACCAGGACTAGAACTAGGACCAGGACTAGGACTAGGACTAGGACTAGGACTAGGACTAGGACTAGCTGTAATGAATTTTGAAACCCTCTCCATTATCTCTGCAGTGAGAATTATCAAAGAATATGCAATCTGGATAGAAATCTAAAATGATATAGAATACAAGAACATAAGAGTATGGCAAATAGGGTCAAAGAAAGAACTCTAAAACATTGGACATTGGTCCTTTATTTTTTTAACTGTAGCAATTTGGTTCTGCCCTTTCATTGTGTTTGGATCAACTAGCAAATAATTTTAGATACATTAATGTTGTCATTCATGCTGTTGTCTTTGTCTTTGTACTTTACCAACCAACAACAGTATGTGGCAGAGAATTTTAGAGTGAGAAAACATGTAAGGTTTCACCCAAGAGATTTCATTCCTTCATATTCTCATTTTACAAATGAGATCCAAATCCCTTAACTGCCTTGCCCAAGGTCACACCTCTAGTTATGGCACAATCAGAATCTGAACCCAGGATTCCTGACCAAGTTCAGTATTATTTCCACTCAACAATGATGACCATGTTTTAAAAAAGAATTTGCCCTTGTGCAGCTTTTATAGGAGCATGGAAATATATAGATGCATTGTGCCATCTTGCCAAACACATCGCAGGAAAATGTTTCAGAGAAGATAATTAAAAAAAATAAGAGAGTAGAGACTAGATCTGTTACTTGATTTAGGGAACTTCTTGTATTGATTTAGGGAACTATGGGATTAGGAGATTCTCCCTACCAACGCACATCAGAATCTTTTCTGTAATTTATAGTCTTAGAGAAAAGTGAGGGGTTAAATAGCTCCCTGAAGCTTTTGATGATTAAAAAGGTTCAAGAGACAGAGCTTTGAGGTAATTTAACCATTTTATTAATAAGGCTAGTACATTTGTTAATAAAAGGATGGTCATTTGGCTGTCTGTCATAGACCAAAGACAATCATGGCAGCAGACTTACAGTTTATATGCCTTTAGGTGTTCAATGAGGGGCTGAGAGTGACTCTTGGACCAAGAGATTATCTCAGACCACCCCCCAGTCTTGGGCAATCTAGACAAAAGGATCTGTTTCCACCCAAGTCTGAGTAGAACACAATGGGCTTTCCCACCTTAGATTAAATTCCTTGTAAGGTTGAGTACTTTCTGACCACATGGAGGAGAGTTGATGCAATCTCATTATCAGTAATGTCCTTAAAAAGACTGAGCTTTCAAGACTAGGGGGAGAGCTCTAACTATCCCCAACATATTGGTTATTAATAATCATTTCTTACAAGCTGATAGAGACATACATATCAGAGTCAGAATTTGGACCCGTTCATTTCCAGCTCTAAGGCTGACTCTTTATAGATTTTGACACACTATCTCTATACTATAGAAGGAGGCTCACTGAAGAAAACTCTTTACTATCATATCTAATAGACCAAAAGGGGAGTGAAGAAGTCTATTTTAATTCATTTTATAAGAATGGGTCATATAAACCAGAAGATGGATTCACATTCCCTTTTAGGGCATCACTTCATGCTGAAATAACTTTTTCCTTTCACTAGTTCTCATTCCTACTTTTGTATTGTCTACAGGTATCTCCAGCAATATTGCCAAATTCTCAAAGTAAAAATTTTAAATTTACCTTAGTTTTATACATTTCTAGTACTAGGTGATGAAACAGTAGAGCCCTGAACCTAAAGTCAAAAAGACATGACTTCAAACCCAGCCCCAGATGTTTGACATCTGTATGACACTGGGCAAGTTGTCACATTTGGCTGCTTCAGTTTCCACATCTGTAAAATGAGAATAATAATAGAAAAAAATACTTCCCATAGTTATTATGAGGATCAAATCAGATTAACAGTTGTAAAGGGCTTTGTAAAGCCTTAAAATGGTACATAAATGCACTATTATTACTAAATACACAATTCAACATTTTAATGAAAAAAGGAAAAAGAAAACAAATCCAGGATCATAGATTGAGAGCTAGAAGGGACCTTAGAAGCCAGAGTATCAAGCTTCTTCATTTTACAGATAAAGACATCTGGCCTGAGGAAGGTTAAGTGGAGTTTTCATAAAATTAAAAAAAAAAGACATGTCATCATAATTTCAAGATTCCTGGGAATTACTGAACTCACAACACTCTTCCCATCCTATATAGATAATGGCAGACAAGGAAAACAATATGGGATTGTCTGTATCCTCTGCTAGCTAGATGATATGGCTGAATGGAAAATTTTTACATCATATGCCTCCTAGGAAGTTAATGATCCACTCAAACATTAAGGTCACCTGCTTAGGACCTAGTGATTTCCATAATATGCTTGTGCTAAAGAGTCACAAAATGAACAGATAAATTATATTCTCAGCAGATCATAAGTTTTCTTCTTGTCTTTGAATTCCTCATCAGCTTAGTATATTTAAATATACTAATTATATATAGTCCTTATATATAGTCCTTTAATATTTCTTCTAAACACAAGATCTAATGTCATCAGGTAATTGGCAAATTTTGAGCTGTCTACATATTAATTGCCTGGGATATAGGTAGTTCCATAGATATTAATGCCTGGGATAAAGGTAGCTCCACATTTTTATAAAATCAAAATATAGCTCTCCATCTTCTGCTCATGGTATTTTTCTAAAAAAATACTTGTGGATACATATTTCATTTTCAAACAAACAATACAAAGGACATGAACCCTCATTAAGCAATTATGACTCAAGAAGTTACAAGCTATGTTTAAAGAGAGAAGAAAACCTTTTTTTAAATAAAAAATGTTATGCTGTATGTGTGTTTGTGTTTATGACCATTTGGAAACACTTAGAAAAGGTTTGGAAAGCAATATTAAGGTGAGTGTATAAGTAGGAAGCTAAATTTTTGTCAGTTTCAGACATTCCATAGCATTCCCATGTGGATGCACATGTATTGTGAAAGAAGCAGATCCAGAAAGCCAACCTAATCATTCTGTTCAGAGCTTGACATAAATTGTGGTTTATGATGTGTCACTAAAAACAATGAGGTGAACACAAAAATATATGCTAGTATATGTTAGTTTCATAGAAATTAAAAGAAAAAAAAGCCATCTGTAAGAAAAAGAAAGTTAGAAACATATGGTGAGGCAGTTCTCTCAAGTAAAGCAAACTGTAAAATAAATCACAAAACTAGAGTGAAGTGAATAAATAAAAATCATGCCACTGTGAAATCAATGTTGCTTTCTAAAGGATTAATTATACAGTAAGGAGGTAAATATGGATGTAGCTCCATAAAGAACATTTTGTTTCAAAAGTATCAAAAATTATCAGATAATAAAAAGGAGGGGAAAATCATTGGTATTATTGTCTATATCTGCAGATTTTCAAGTACAGTTAATCAACAAATTTCTCTAATATATATTAAATAGAAAAAAAAGCCTATGAATCTTCACCCCTTTTATTTTCAGAGTAAATGTTAAGCTTAATAATTAACAAAACTTTCTTGGCTTTCTTTCTTAGGATAGAAAGTAATTCTATGATTTGTAGAGTAGAAACTAATTCAAAGGACCTACAAAAATCAGACTCTGAAATCTGGTAAAAAAAAGTTTAAAATAATAATTTAAAACATGGAATAGGTGGGTCAGTTAAGCCTTATCATACGTGCATCCTTTGCAGGTTGTAGTAATATCAAATTGGTTTTCATCTGATTGCAGCACTTCCAGGCTACTTTTTAAGACTTTAATAGGAGCAGCTAGGTGGTACAGTGAATAGAGCACCATCCCTGGAGACAGGAAGACCTGAGTTCAAATTTAGTCTCAGACAATTAACATTTACTAGCTGTGTGACCTTGGGCAAGTTAGCTAACCCCAATTGCCCTGCCTTCCCCCCTAAAGTGACAACAAAATTGCTTGTTTGCCTTGATAGAATGAGTGCCACAGTGGATTTTCTCTTGGGATGGGGAACCTGTGGCCTAGAGGCCATTTTTTGCCCTCTAGGTCCTCAAATGGGCTCTTTGAATCCAAACTTCACAAAAGAAATCCCTTAATGAAAGGATTTGTTCTGTAAAATTTGGTCTCGGTCAAAAGGCTGCATCCAAGGACCTAGAATCCCACTCTACACCAAAAACAAACAAACAAAAAAATCAGAGGTTCACCAGACTATCACCCCCTTCCCCGCATACCAATATGCCAAGGACTGTGAACACAACTGATCAATACCCTTTCGTACTTTGTCTATTTCTTTCCATAAATCCTCCATAGAGGAAAATATTCAACATCCTGGAGTCCTTGTTGGTGTTTCAGATATCACTGCAAATGAACAGCATGAGAACATTCATCCATTATAGCTCAGTCTCTTCACGACTGGCCCAACTATTTCCAGTCAGACATATATTTAATCATGTATTTTAACAATACTACTTATATGTATGTCATAACTGGTAAAATTCTATAATTAGGTCTATCATGCATCTTACTACTGTCCCTCATATTATAAACTGTGATATTTCCTTAATTGTATTGTCCCATGATTTTCGGCCATAGAACTCAAACAACACTGGTGTTAAAGAGATTTAACTTATAAACCTGTGAGCATCTTGAGATCATGGAAATGATTGTGCAGTTTCCAAAATTCAATCTTAACTCATTTCCTACTGCTCTATTCTGGGTCCAGCTTATTGTCTGCATGCAGTGTCTATTTGATTTAGACAATATGTTACCTGCCATTTTAATTATTTCCAAGCAGATTATTAGCCCAACATCTTTCTGATTGCTACGAATTTTACCTCACTTGGTATCAATGTTCAGAGGCTCATTGAGCAGTCATGTCTACAGTCATTTCTGTCATAGAGGTTTAAATTCTTTTGATGGATATGTGAAACATTTTGTATGAAAACAGCTTTCAAAGCTATACATCATTTTAACATGTACCAAAAACAATAAACACAGCATGATCTTGTATCTTTTACATTTTTTAGCCAATTGTATAATCATTACGATGTTTTCTGTTCTAGGAAATAACCTAGGAATGTCTGCCTGTTCCCTTCTCATTTTTCTTTTCTCATCAAAATTAGCTCCATAAGTACATAATGCTTGACTTGTGGCTTGGATTGAAATCCACTAGAGCATTGTTGATAAATCATAATCATAAAAATACTGTAGAAACATAAAATCTGAGATATTGTAAGGGGTTACTGGAGTTCACCTCTTTTTTGAGGAGAAAGGGAAGAAAAAATATAATACATAGATAGAGAACCAAACTTGAAATTAGGAATATCAGAATTCAAATCCTGTCTTGGACACTTACTAGCTGGTAGGTAAATTGTTTATTCTCCATGAGCCTCAATTTCTTCATCTGGAAAATGGGAAGCATTTACCTCAATGGGTTGTTGTGAAAATCAAACAAAGTAAAATATGTAAAGTCCTTTGAAATTGTAATGTGTTATTTAAGTACTAGCAATTATTGTTCTTCTTATGCCTTTCCCACCTTTTGTTTGGTTTTGGTTTTGGTTTTGCCATTGGGTGCAACTGGCCCTAATTTCTAAGCGCATTCCTTTATTCTGACTGATCAAACTGTCCTTCTCAGAAGCATCTGTCATGAAATCTGTTCTTAGCTTTTCTTCTTCTTCCTTTGTTTATAGAATAAAGACACAAGTCATCCACAGGAGTTACACAGGAACTTTTCTACCATAGGGCTGTAATCCTAATGGCTCCAGCTCATTATTATAGTCTTCTTTCCTTAACTGGAACATAGTCACAAACCATTCATATAAATCAAAACTCTATTTCCAAGGGCAGAATTATTACTAATGTAGGTCTGCCCTATTATATGCTAAGCCTACCGTGGCAACAAAAACAAAAAGAAAACGCTATCCCAGGCTACATGGCCGATATTGCTTCTACTACATGATGCTTGTCTCTAAAAATTCCCAGTAGCACTGAAGCTTGGACAAAGGACATGCAATTGAAAAGACCTTCTTGTTTATTTCCCTCTTGACAGATTATCCTTGCAGTATGCCTTGTGATACTGCTGCAGTGGTAGACAGATGCTAGACACACCTATAAAAAGGCACTTCAAAACCATAAATAGAGACCACACAAGACTATCAATGGTACCTGAAGCCCACAGTTGTCAAGACAGATCATTGGCTCTCTTCCCTCACATTTCCTCACTTCCCCAGGTCTGCGCAGGTGACATTTTCTAATATCATCGTGACAAACTATTCCTCACAAATAATAGCTGCTTAATAAAGGGGTTGAATTTAATCCAAAGTAAGTGATTAAAATGCTAAACATCAAAGAATAGACTCAAAGGACAATCTAGAGATCTCTCTCTAAGCCAACGTTGGTTTTTGAGGTTTGTTCATTCACTTAATTGAGAATCTATCAAACAATAGTATAAACGAGATCATATCTCTTCAGATTGTCCACAAGGACAAATACTTTGTCAAATATTTTGCTAAAATCTAGATAAGCCATGTCTGTAGCATTCCCCAGTCTAGTTAGCTTGTCAGAAAGGGAAATGAGGTTACTTGTTTTATTATGAAACTATGACTGATCATTACCTGCCTTTCTAAATGCTCACAAATCATGTCATTAATAATATATTCTTGAACTGGAGTCAAATTTAGTGGCTTCCAGTTTTTTGTTGTTGTCTAGTTGTTTCAGTTGTGTCTGATATCCTTTCTTTTCATAAAATCAGAATATTTTACTTCTTCAGTCTTGCTTTACTTCTACTATATTCCATGATTTTATGAAGATCCTTGAAAGCATTCCTATCTTTCAGTTATCTCAGCATCCTGGAACATAGAGTTTTTTTTCCTATGGTAGCTTGAACTCATCAACAACAGTTTATGTTTTCACTTTTCTTAAGTTTTAATTCCCTAATAACCATTTTCATTCCTTCCCTCTTAATCCAAAGATAATATGCCCTGGAAGAGAAAGTGGAAACAGAATAAAAATTGAGACCTTCTACTTATCTCTCTTTTGATATGCCTCTGGAATTTTAGAAAATAAACAGATATTTGTTTCATTTTCCTCACCCTTTGTCATCAGCTTTATTCCTTCTTACACTACTTTTACACAGCTATACTAATTTTCTGTATCCATCTAAACTTGTTTTCATTTTCTATACATGTTGAAATTTTCATATTTATTTTGGTTTATGAGCTCACTGTAGAGTCATATCAGCTCTTTTAAATAGCTACTCTTTTCTTTTTCAATGGAATGACCTTTACTTACATCTTTAAGTTCTCTATCTTTCTTGGGCTTATTTCATCTGTAAAAGTTTAATCTGATAAATATTATTTACCCTTTCTTTGTGTTCACTTTGAAATCTTCTCTGTCAAAATCTAGGGTAAAAATCAGATTTCTCCTGGCTTTCCTTTTCTCTATTATAGATTTTCAGATGAAATGGTCACTTGCCTAAAACGTTCCTAAAAGCATCATTTCAGCAACAAGTTCCTCCTAAGCTCACAATGACAAACAGAAATAGGGTCCCGCCACTTTTACCACCTTTTGAGAAATGCTCCATTTAGATAAGAGAGAACTTAAACAGACATCCTTATAGTTCCTCATCACAACTCAATGGGGCCTCTCTGTCAGGTTTCAGATAAGTTTCCAGAATTCCTGTCTAATTCTTTCTTCCCTCCAGGTCACTTCTGTTTCTCACTTCATTTATCATCCAAATACTCTCAACCATGATTATCTACTTCATATCCTAAATTTCATGGGTATGACTTCTATGTATTTATACCTACTTCTACAATTTTCATCCACAACTATTCTATACATTGTGTTCCTTCTTTGGTTTACATCTACCTCCCACAGTCAAGTTTCAAGCATGAGTACTAACCCATCCAGGCTCAGTAATACAATTTTACAGTCTTGCTAGAATCTCTAGTTTACCTTGTTTATCGTCTATACTCTGTGTTTGTATATGAAATCTAAAACCATAATTCTCTTCATAGATCATGTGTTCTGTGAATTACTCTCTGCTGATATTCTTCTTTGTATATTACTATTTCATATATATATGTGTGTGTAACTAACTGTGTGCAATGAGAGGTAGATAGATAAATAATTAGGTAGGTAGATGGATAGATAGATAGATAGATAGATAGACGGACGGACGGATGGACGGATGGAGAGACAGACAAACAGACAGACGGAGGGATGGAGGGATGGAGAGACAGAGAGATAGAGAGATGGATGGATAGATGGATGGATGGATGGATGGATGGATGGATAGATAGATAGGTAGATGATAGATAGATAAATGTGTCTGGGTCCGTGGGTCTGTGGGTCTGTGCATGTGTGTGAATTTCTCCCACCCCTCCATTCTCAGTTGAAAGCTTCAATGATGAGATTCATAAAACTTCTCCAGCACTGAAAACAAATACAGATACAAATGTAGATATAGATATCATAGAGATAGATTTCTTAGAGTAACTTTATCTAAAAACTCTACATATATATGTATATGTGTATATATATATATTAGTTATGACTTTATCACATGTTCTAGTTTTATATATGTAAAGAATTTCAATATGTGGTTTAATTCTCCAAATATTATGACAATTTATTTCTCGGAAAAAGTTATTTCAAATCAACAAATATTTGTTATGTTCCTGCTATTTGCAAATAATTATGCTAACATATATGGATATAATAATAATTAAGTCAATATACTTGAATACAGGACCTTATAGTCTACCAAGAAGAATATGACATACATGTAAAAAAAAGAGTTGGATATGATAGTGGTAATGGAGAGATTCAAACATAGTACAATAATAAAATTAGAGGGGGGAGAGCGATCATTTTCAAATGAAGGAGGAACATGGATTAGAAAAGGCTTCCAGGTAGTGATGATATGAAAGCTGAGCTTCAAGAAGAGAAGAGGATATTAATTTAAAGGGATGGGGGCGAGGGTCAATGATTTGGGTGTAGCTTTAAGAATACAGGACAAAGGTCAGCTGCTCCACCCCAACATTCCAGGGTGACTAAGGGTGTGAAGGAAGGTGTGATGGGAATAAAGGAATTTACCAATCCTAAACCCAAATGTCAAGTGGTCCTGGGTGTGAGGGTTCTTACTGAGGAGGAAACAATTTAATACAAAAAACAGACATGACTTGATTCAGGAGAGAGCTGGAAAAGCCCTTTGAATATGGTCTTGGCTCATAAAGATCTATAAACATTCTCTAGAGGGAAATAGTAAACTATAGTAATTCGCTGAAGAGGACAACAGCAGCCGCTCAGTGGAGAAGTTGCCCAGCAGAAATACTGTGAAGAAGTGTCACCTTGGGGAAAGTTACTTAATCTCTCTGGGCTTCTCTTCCTCATCTATAAAATGAGGGGGTTGAATCAGATGACTTCTCAGGGGATCCCTTTTAGCTCTAATCCTCTAGAAAAGACACCCCAGAACAGAACAACAGTAACTGTTCAGGGAAGACATTTGGAGGAAAAGAGGTGTTCAGTTAGTACTCAACCCCAGGTACATGAGTTATACGCCTGATTTGTGTTGCAACAACGGCATAAGAATCAATGAAAGAATATGTCCTTTTCTCCCTCCTTCTCCCCCCTCTTTCTGCATGTATGTGTGTGTGTGTGTGTGTGTGTGTGTGTGTGTGTGTGTGTGTAAGTTGTGGAATATTTAATTATTATTTTCCTTTCTTTGATATGTCCTTTAGTTTAGGTTAGTGAGGAAAAATATTGGATGGGGGCTCATGAATTGGGGCTTTAAATCAAAGGTGGATCCAGACCATGCAGGCAGAAAACACATTCTAGGCATTCATAGTCTGTGTAACTGAATGAAAACAAGAGTCAGAGATCAGGAATAGGAAACAGCTGGTTGTCTAATCTTATTGGAAAACAGAGTACATAAGAGAAGTAATGTGAAATAAATCTGGAAAGATTTGTTGGACTCAGAACGCACAGAGCTTTAAATGTCACTAAATGATATTATATTTTATCCTATAGGCTATATGGAGAACTCGAAATGATTTGCTTTGACATTTTTATTCATTCATTCATTGATTTATTTATATGTTCATTCATTTATTAATAAGAAAAGTGACCTGATCAAATTTATACTCCAGTAAAATAATGTTTGAAGTTACCTGAAGGACCAATTATAAAGAGAGAATTGAGGCAGAAAAATCAAATAAGAGGGCATTAAAATAGTCCAGGTGACAGGCGAATGAATGTCAGAAATGACTGGTAGCTAGAAACAAATATGAGAGATATAGAGGTACAGTTTACAAGACATAGTACTGATTTATTTCTGGAGTGGAGAAAAGGAAAGAGTCGATAAAACAGCAATACCTCCAAGGCTTTGAACCCAAGTAAGTGACACAGTAGGATAATGGTGTCATCAACAAAATGGGGACCCTAAGAAAAGGGAAAGGTTTAGGCACGTAGGGGGAGAACGGTGAATTTCATTTGCAACAAGGGCATACAGAGAGTATTACCACTTCAAGTGAATGTGAGAGGTTTAAGAGCTGAGCTATTTTGTGCATACAGACAAAATGAAGTTTCATTTGGTAAGAGGTTAGATAGAAAGCATTGTTTCATTTACATTGAATCACAAGTTTACTAGAACCAGAAAGCCTTTTATATAATTGAGTCTACTCTTGAAATTAAAAGAAGTGAAAACTTCCCAGACTATATTCTAAAACAGTGGTTCTCAACCTTCCTAATTCTGAGACCCTTTAATACTTGGATGTGGGCATATCTGTCCACAGATATAGAGAGAGGGAGTGCTGTCTTGGTTCCTAAGACCATCAGAAATATGTGTTTTCTGATGGTCTTATGCAACCCCTATGAAAGGGTTGTTCCACCCCCAAAGGAGTTGTGACCCACAGGTTGAGAATTGCTGCTCTAAAATCTATTAAGGCTTTTCATGGGAAACAGGCCCAAATTCCCCTTCCCTGGAAATCACATGATTTTTTTTACTTGTTTATTTATTTTTATTTTATTTACAAGATTCAGTTACAGAATCACTTGAGTTTCAGATTTTCTCCCTTCCCTTCTCCCCTCCCCACCCCACCATGGTGGTGTACCATCACGTAAGGAATCTGCAAACACTTTCACATTGTACAATAGTCTGGTTGTGTAGAAGTGTTGTAACCAATGGAGGGAATAATGGGGGAAAAAAATAAACAAAACCAAACATAGAAAAGAACGATAGCATGTATTGCTTCAGTCTCCATTTAAACTCTGGTCTTTCTAGATCTTTCTCTGAATGTAGATATCTCCTTCCATTCTGAGACTTGTAGAGCTGTCTTTTAACTGTGCAATGCTGAGAGGGGTCCAGTTTATCAAGGCTGGTCGTCACACATGTGATGTATCTGTGACTGTGTACAAATTTTTCTTG
>JAQQSW010004155.1:0-14508 GCA_028646575.1 Pseudocheirus occidentalis
TCTGCTTCCAGGGGGAAAGCTCTGTCCCAAATTGCTGGAGTTTTCCCAGCTGCCAGAGCTATTGGGGGGTGCTACAGCCCCCACCAGCTTTGGTTTGCTGAAAGCGCACCCCAGAAGCACCACCCACGACCACAATCTGGATCCAGGCCACTCAACGCAATAGCCCTTGGCCCTGATCTATCATCTCAGCCCCTCTGTGATTGGCAGGCCAGGAGTTCTGAAGCAGCCAAGTGGAGGCAGTTGCTGGTTGCAGCAGAGCCTGCCATTTCCCTGCTGCTTCATTGTCCTGGGGGCAGATTGGCCGAACTGCTTTTCCTCCCCCAAATTTAATTTGAAAGCTTGACTTTCACTGACTTTTCTCTAATCCTTAATTTTCCTAGCTTGATAAATGTGGAGATTGCTCCAGGTGCTGCATATCTGTTCTCCAGGGTAGACTCACACTGCGACTCGGCTCCTCCCGACCACCCTGGGGCCTGGCTGTGGTTTTGGTTTTGGGTTGGGATGGCCTTGGCTCCCAGCCTGCCGTGATGAGCCCCTCCTGCCGAGCTGCCTTCAGCAAGAGATATGTTTTCTGTATTTTTGTGAGTTTGGGAGCCCTAAAATTTGTTTAGAGTTGTATTTTATGGGTATTTAGGGTGGCTATGTGGGAGCTGCGAAACTTTGCTGCTTCTATGCCGCCATCTTCAGCCCTCTGCTTAAAAAAAAAACCCTGCTTTTTACTATTAATGTTATTACTATTAGGTATTCCCAATGCTTGGCATGGTGTCAGGCACATGGTAAGCCCTTTTTAAAAAATGCTGATTGATTGACTGACAAACAGGGCTACAAAGAAGACCTGAATTCTTGACCAAAAAAACAAACAAACCATAATATATGACTCCCAAGAAGTTACCCTTTCTTTCCTCACCTCACCTCACCTCCTCCTTCTTTTCCCCTATGTTCCAAGTCCCAGATTTGTTAAAATAGGCTGGCTCAGACTGGCAAAATGACCAGTGGCACAGGATTTTGGTGCTCCCAATGCCAGCCAGCTGAAGCTGTGCTTTATCCTTATCTTCCTCTCTCTTCCAGCCCAAGCAGCTGTTCTGGAATAGTGACTGTACCCGCCGATGCCGCTGTTTTCGGCGCAATCTCATCCAATGTGACCCTCGACAATGCAAGTCAGATGAAGAATGCGCCCTGCGGAATGGAGTCCGGGGATGCTTTAGCAAGAAGAGCTCCTACTGCATCGCTGCAGGGGGTGGTGTCTTTCGCACCTTTGATGGTGCCTTCCTCCGCTTCCCTGCCAACTGTGCCTTTGTCCTCTCGACCATCTGCCAGAAATTACCTGATATCTCATTTCAGCTCATCATCAACTTTGACAAGTGGTCCTCCCCCAACCTCACCATCATTTCTCCTGTCTACTTCTACATTAATGAAGAACAAATCCTCATCAATGACCGGAATACTGTCAAGGTACCATACTGACTGCTAGAGCTTTCATGTGTAAGATCTGCTTCCCCAACAATCATATCTCATAAGAAGACACTTTTTTAATAGTATACTTTATCTAGCATGACTAAGGAATGGAGTATTCAGATTAATAAGATATTTAAATTAAAAGGGCATTGCTACATAGAGAGGTGGGTGTCCAGTCTTGATTTCATTGATGCAGAGTATTGCAGATACAAAGATGCACACTGGCAACTCATCATGACTTTATAAGTATAAGAGAGTGGCTAGATCACTAAGAAGATTTACCTATGGAAAAGCATACATACATGCACCAAAGTCAGGGCTTGAACCAAACCCTGACCACAAGACCAGCTCTCCTGAGCACCAGTCTCAAATTATTGATTACTTTTTAGAAATTTTGAACTGGATATCCCATAGATATCTCCAGCTCCTAACGGTACTCATGATCTTTCCCCCTAAAATATCCCTCTCCTAAGGCATGGTCACTCTTCTACTCACACAGGCTCAAAATCTCATTGTCAACCTTGCCTCCACTTTTACCCAATCTGCTGTAGTCATGTTATTTTTATCTTCACAACATCTCATATACATTTCCTCTCCACTCATGTGACCACTGCCCTGGCGCAAGCCTTTTTAACCTTACTTCTGGTTGATTCCCCTTCCTCAAGTCTCACTGGTCCACTCCATTCCATCTTCTACTCAGTTACCAGAATGATTTTCCTAAAGTGAAAGCTCGACCATGTCACTCCCTTACTCAATAAGCTCCAGTGGCTCACTTTTATCCCTAGGATCAAATGTAAAATTTATTTGGCATTTAAAGCCCTTCATAATCTGGCTTTTTCCTAATCTTACTAGTCCTCTTTGTAACTCTGTCTTAAATTACAGTGGACATAGATGAGTTTATCTCTGATGTGTAGGAAGGCTCCTTAAGGAACTTATCATACTTCCAGGTAATCCTTATAGCCATCAGTTATCACTGTATTGTAAATGCGCCAAGTGTTGGTTAATAGAAAGTTCTAGTTTAAAGAAGAATAGATAAATCAATTGGTATGATAGATTTATTTCACAAAATCTTCTAGCCTATGAACATTTTTATGAGTCTTCAAAATTAGCATTGGTCTGGCCCATGTGTCCCATTGCCCATTTGCCTTTTCTTCTGTAGAGTTCCCCTAAGCAAAAGGATCCATTCAGAAAAAGCATGTATCTAGCTACAAAAATAAAAATCAAGGAAAACATACACACATGTATATATGTATATAAATATATATACTGATCCACTACCAGAGTTCTCCATAAAAATCAAATCAAATGCACTGAAACAAGAAACAAACCAGTGAAGATTTCTGAGACCTACTGTTTGAATTCATCAAAGCCTTAGTTAGGTCTTTAGGCACATAAACAAATTTCGATCCTCTAAAACAAACTGCTTTAGGACTTTGGACTCCCACCAGGTCTAATTCTCAATTAGCTTCAATTGGATGATCCATTTTGCTGAATTATCCCCAGAAAACTAGAGCTTCCCTCAGTCAAATCTTGATATTCAAGCTGAGCTGGTGGAGAGAGAAAGCTGAGCAAAGAGAAGATTAGAGCATGTTTGTATGTTCCTGGGTCTACATTTCAAAGCCAAACATAAATGATTTGGGAATTATAGGTTATTATGCATGGCTGCTTTCCTCTATTGGCACAGATAGTCAGGCGTTGAATGTATCTTGATTTTAAGAATCATCAAATAGCTCACAATCAAATATGAGGCTTTTTACACTGTCAGTATTTTGCAAAAGCCTTATAGGAACAGTCAGAATTTCAGCGTTCCTTTTTAATTTTATTGCAAGTTTCAAAGCCCTCTGACAGTCCCCCTTCTCTCTATTCTCGGATCCATGTCAACATAAATACATTGGTCCAGTGTACAAGAGCTAGAGAAGAAAACTGATTATCTAAGAGCACAAAACTGACAATGGTGATTAAATCACGCCCTGTGTTGAATGGAACACCCCGAGCCAACCAAAAATGGGGAAAAAATAATTTTTTTAAAAAATGTTTCTGCTGTTAAGGCTCTAAAGTGTTACTAAGAACCCAGGAAAACAATTTATTTTGTAAGTACAGTAAAACCTTGTTATGCTGTTTCCCAAGGGCTAAAGAAAGAGAATATTATAAACAGGAGAATGACAAATGTAGGAAATACCGTGTGGCTCTCTGATCTCTGGGGGGAATTTCGGTTTGAACATTATACACGAGAAAACAATAAACATAGCAATGATATCCAGTTTCATTTTAGTTGTGTTTGGCTTTCCCTTAATGTAGAGCTAGGATTTCATTTTTTAGTAATTGGCTTTTGCTGGTGAAACTAACACAAAATCCAATTCTTTGTGTTTTGCCATGAACTTTTTCTCTCTCTGTCTCCACTACGATTTCCCAACACATACCGACCTACCATGATTAGGTAACCAGAAACCATAGGAACCAAAAGGGTGATCTCCTTCCCCACTCCCACCCCCAGTTCTCGGTGAGCTTTTTCTTGTTTTTTTTTTCCTCCCCAATTAGGTGAACGGGACCCAGGTGAACGTGCCCTTTATAACAGGATTGGCAACCAAAATTTACAGCAGTGAGGGCTTTCTGGTGATTGATACTAGCCCAGACATCCAGATTTATTATAATGGTTTCAATGTCATCAAGATCAGCATCAGTGAAAGGCTGCAGAATAAAGTGTGTGGCCTCTGTGGCAACTTCAATGGGGACCTGACTGACGACTACGTGACCCTTCGGGGAAAGCCGGTGGTCAGCAGCGTGGTGTTGGCCCAAAGCTGGAAGACCAATGGTATGCAGAAGAGGTGAGGGTGACCACATTCGGACAATTACAGCTGTGTGGGATCCATGAACCTAATCCTGTCACGTGGATAAGAGATGCTTTAACCAAGGTCATTCAGTGCACTGGGCAGCTCAATAATACAGCCTGGAAGAAGGAATATTCCATTCAATCCAACATTTATAAGGCACTTATGATGTTCACAACACTGTGCAACTAGTAGCTCAGTGGGTAGAAGCACCAGGCCTGGAGTCAGGAAAACCTGAGTTCAAAGCCAGCCTCTGATACTAGCGATATGACCCTGGGCAAGTCACTTAACCTCTGTTTGCCTCAGTTTCCTCATCTATAAAATGGATATAATTATAGTACCTACCTCCCAGAGTTGTTGTGAGGGCCAAGTGAGATGGTAACTGTAAAGCACTTAGCACAGTTCCTGACATTTATATATACATATATAATGTATGTGTATATATATATGCAAATACATATATATGTATAAAGAGAGAGAGAAAGTCTATGTAAATGTTACCTACTGTTATCATTAGCTAGGCCCTGAAGACTCAAAGAAAAAAAATGAAACATACCCTGGCCTCAAGGCACGGATATTCTATTGCACTACAACTTCCAAAGTGTATTATTCTCCTACCAAAAGTTGACCCAGATCTCTCTAGTTTTGTTTGTTTTAATGAGGCAATGGGGAGTAATAGAATGCTGGGTGTTGAGTCAGAAAATTCTGGATTCAGATCCTGCCCCTGACATTTCCTAACTGTGACCTTCTGCAGGGCCCATACACTCTCTCAGCTTCAGCTTCCACATCTGCATGTGGGAGATAATGTTGCTCGTAATCCTTGCCTCCGAGTTGTGAGATCCGATGAGATGGTATATAAAAAATGCTCTGAAAACCGAGCAGTGCTATATAAATGCCAGTTATAATGACTATTGTTTTTGATGTCCTGGACGGACAAAGCAGAGACTCCTGGAATTGCCCACGTGAGGGAGGAGCTGGCAGGCAGCCAGTAAAGGTTTGTTGGATCGAGTTGGTATGTTTATGCTCTATGGCACCAAGCCAGAAAAGAGGGCACTTGCAGGTAGGGGGCAATTCTGACTGGCTGAATAAAAAAAGAGTAAGATGTCTCTTACTGCAAAAAAGTTTTTCAGTCCAGAAGTCCTGTGGGCAGCTAAGATCCCCACCTCCTTTTGTATTTCAATAGCTAAGCTCCCCATTCTTAATATTTATTTAGCCTTACAGCTGTATCTTGAACCCCATTCTCATTCTTTCTCATCCTGTAATATGCCAGTAGTCAGTCTTGTACCCAAGAGCAGAAAAGACACTATGAATTTGCTCTGGGTCTTCCATGTCCCTAGAGTGAATGAGATATGCAGAACAGACTTTCTCATGAATCACAGATGCATAGAATTCATGAGTTAAAGAAAGACCTTTGAGATCAGTTAATGTGACTGCCTCAGTTTACCAATGAGGAATCTGAGGGCCAAAGGAGTTTAGCAACTTGCCCAGAGCCACAGTTAGCCTAGCTATTGGAGAGACAGCAAGCTGTAGTGAAAAGAGCCTTAAAGAACTGGGTTGTAGTTCCTTCTTTAGTATTTATACCAATACGATACTAATTAAGTGATTCAACCACCCTGTGCCCATTTCCCCATATGTAAAGCGAGGCAAATAAGACCTCCCCTGCTTACCTTTCAGGGTTACAGTGAGTATCAAATGAGATGATTTATGTAAGACCACTTTGTGAACAAAAAACACTAGAGAAATGTCAGTGGCGGGGAGACGTTGAAGGGAGATGTATCTGAAAGCTCCTGGGGCTTTCTTTGGGGCCTCTGATCCTACCAGTGGGGAGGCAGAGCATGATGCCATAGACAGAATTCTGCATGTAGGGGACATGAGTTCAAATCTACCTCTGCCACTTACTACCTATGTAGGATTGTTATAAATCCCTAGTGATTCGGGTGTCACTTTCTTCCATTGTACTGTTCTCTACAGTCCCTTCCAACTCAAAATCTACAATAATTAGCATTTCAGAACAATAATAATACCTTTCCTTGATATGACACTTATTTTCAACTCTGTTGTTTCTCCTTTATCTCAAAATATCCCAGTGAGGGGGGAAGGAATAGAAAGTATCCCGTCTTGCTGAAGGAGACTATCAAAGCCCAGAGTGGTTGTAATTTGACAAAGGACACCCAGCTAGTTGGTGGGAAGGTGACCCATCTCATCTGCTCTAGTTACCATAGAGTGGCAAACAAATCCAAGATATGTAGCCTTTGTCTTTCATTGAAGGGACTGAATTAAAATCATTGGTTTCCCAGTGTCTCTACCCATTTTCTTTTGTATCAATTAAACTGACAAAATCTCTTTGCCTCCCAGTTGTAACGAGCTGCAGTACTCCCAGTATGCATCCGCCTGTGACAATGTGCATATCCAAAAGATGCAAGGTGATGGCTACTGCCTAAAACTCACGGACATGAAGGGTTTTTTCCAGCCCTGC
Organism: Pseudocheirus occidentalis; assembly: GCA_028646575.1. Taxonomy (NCBI): domain Eukaryota; kingdom Metazoa; phylum Chordata; class Mammalia; order Diprotodontia; family Pseudocheiridae; genus Pseudocheirus; species Pseudocheirus occidentalis. Next base: position 6,760 of record JAQQSW010004155.1, read on the forward strand.
TATGGGCTGCTGGACCCCCTTCCTTTCTATGAGTCCTGCTTCTTAGATGGCTGTTATAACCACAAGAAGTTCCAGCTGTGTGGCTCTCTGGCTGCCTATGGAGAGGCCTGCCGTTCTTTCGGCATCCTCAGCACTGAGTGGATCGAGAAGGAGAATTGCTGTAAGAGTCCTTTTTATCTCTATCTACTGAGGCTTCTTGAGTTAAATGGATGCGTTTTAAGAGATGTGGCATTGCCTGGGGATGGACAGTGCCCTCCACTAGGGGTAACAAACCTTGCTCACAGGGACTTGGCCATGGACGGCTGCAGAGACTTGAGGAGAAAGGCATTAGCGAAATTTCAGTCTCGTAGCTCAAGTCCTGAGAAAGTAATTGGAAAGCAACCTTTGGAAGGTAAGGTTCTCCAGCTCAGAGCAGACAGTTTGGCAGCCAATAAAATTGAAAAGCCCAGGGTAATGTTGCTGAAGGATTTCAGCTGCAGACCTGAGTGGTGGATGTCCTCTATACTGGGAAAAGCTTCTGGGCAGAGATCAGAAGAGAAAGTGGATATGGAGAGTGACAGGCAGATCACTCAAAAACATAGCTAGATATGTCCTGCCTGAGGAGCTGACAGGAGACATGAGTTTATAAGAGCCTGTTAGGTTACAGTTGGATTCATAGAAGTAAGCTAGGAGAGAGACAGACACAGAGAAATAAAAGATGGAGAGAGAGAGTGAGAGAGAGAGAGAGATGGAGAGAGAGGGGGGGGAGAGAAAGAGAGAAGGCGGGAGAGAGAAAGAGAGAGACAGAGAAAGGGAGAGAGACAGAGACAGAGACCAAGACAGATACAGAGACACAGAGAGACCAAGACAGACAGACAGACAGACAGACACACGCACACACACACACACACACAGATTGACCGAGACAGATAGAGAGATACACACAGGGACAGAGAGAGGGAGAGGGAGAGATTGATCTATAAATATATAGATATGTAGAGAGAGTACTGTGTTCTTTTATGTATAGTAATATAGTAAAAAAATAGCATGTGTGTACTCTATGTGGGCATTTGGTCATATTTTCACTTAGTATAAGTCAAATATCATATAAAGATAAGTATATGTATGGGTGTGTGTGCTTGCCTGTACATGCATGTAGAATAGGCCTGGCCCACATGCATGTACCTAAGTGCAAAGAACAGGACACCACAAATGCCATGTTTACAATCTGGTCCATTTGGAGAATGACAAATCTGAAAATTAGCAATCAGGTCACATGCAGGAAAACGATGACTTGGGGCTTAGAAAACAATGAAGTTAATGAAGAATGTGCCTTCAATGAGTTCAAAAACAGTCTATAAACAAGTTAATAAGCACAATTCTCTCTGTTGTTGGAATTTAGTGAAAACATTGAGTTTCTTAGCTTCAATTTTTGTGACTCACCACGTTAAGTCAATAGAAGCGGCTTTTAAAAATTCACTTAATTGTTTTATACTCAATGAACTTGTGTTGTATGTTTGTTTTGTTTTTAATGAATCTTGTTGCTTTTTACATCCAAGTCAAGCTTCCCTCTGCACATGGGCAGGTAATGTTTGCCAACTGGCAGATGAACCAGCTCATTCCTAAACAGGCTGTGTTTTGTATGTGTGCTGCTGAGTATATACTTTCTATCTATTATGCCCTTCGATTGGTCATTCTCACACTGTATAAATCTGTCAACATATATTTACTAAATGCCTGTTCTGTGCCTAACATTTGCCTGAGTGGTGCTCACATTGTGCATATGCATGAAAGACTCACACATCCATAAAGAGGATCAATGGGAAGATTAATTGAGCTGTCTGGGTCTAGACTGAGTAAGTGAGGTGTATCATCCTAGGTCTGGGGTCCTCTTTTCTCCCCGGTCTTATACACCAAGGCTCTCTATTCCATCTTCTAAAAGAGACACTTGATCCCTGTCCTGGAAAGATGCTCTTCCAATTTCCAAGAAGCTACTGTCTGTGATGAGACAATGACTTACATTAATTGGATGCTTGATTGGCCAGGGACACAGAGAGGGAGAGAGAAGCCACAATTTTCAGTGTTTGTTGCCTGTAAATCCAGCATTCACAGGGAATCTCCTGGGCAGTATCTGCAATTACTCTTTGGCTATCTCCCTACTAGTGTATGTATGGAAATTTAACCTATAGTCTCTTCAATCTGGTTTGAATGGTAAGCTTGCTCTACCTCCTGACCCTCCTGAGAGCATCTTCTTCCCCAAACTCACCCAGGACACAGTGAAAATAGTCTTCCAGGCCCCTTTCTGGTCCAAACCCATTATCTTCTTTTCCCAAGAAAAGAAAATGGAGGAAAATGAGTTTGAGGGATGGAGTAAGGTTAAGGAGCCTACAGAAAAAGATAGGGAATAATCAGAATAGTAAGAGAACTATGAATTTCATAGATGCCAAAAAGGCAAAGTTGACCAAAAAAAGGAGGGAATGATCTATGGTGTCAGATGCCACAGAGAAGTCACAAACCATAGGGTCGAATGCAGGGATTTTTATTTTTACTCAACTGTATATGTTTCTTACAGGTTCTGTTTTTCTTGCTTTCTCATGGTTGTGGGGAGGAAGGAATGAGGGAGAGAAATGTTGGACCTGAAAATAAAATAAAATTGAATTAAAAACAGAACAAAAAAGTAATAGGATTTGGCACTAAGGAGATCATTAGTGACCTTGGAGAAAGCGGTTTTAGTACATCAGTTGAGACAGAAGTCAGCCTCTAAGGAGCTGAAAAGAACGTTTCAATAGTATGTGTAGACTATTCTTTCTAGAAGTTTGGTAGTGGAATGGAATAAAGACGAGACGACAAGTTGAGGGACTAGAAACATCATGGGAAGGTTATTTTTATTATAAGGGAGGATCAGATGTTCTCACTCAGTTCTTGTGATCACAATGTACATGTGACTGACCGGCAGCAGAGGTAGGATCCGTGACTATGACAAAGCAAAGGTTTCCCTTCTGCAACCAGTTCATAGTGGGACTGAATCAGTTATGGCAGGCACTTTAACATCCCGCTATCATCATCATATTCCAAGTCATATTTGTAGATCATAGAATCACAGAATATCAGCACTGAACATCAGTACTTGCTGATATACGTTGGGAAGGGATAGACCACGAGCCAATGTGTAGAGCCCTCTCTGGAGGCCTTTGAAAACAGGAAATGTTCTTATAAGCTAGATGTAGCTCCATTTGGAGATGGAGAGCTAATTTAATTCAGGAGGTGCTCCAAGTGGGTTATGGGATGGTGCCTTGAAGCATTCATGCTTATAGTGTGACCAAAATACAATGGTTTGGATTCTTGTGTAGATTGATGATTTATTGACAGTCAGTGTTAGTTAATAGGCATTTACTAAGAACCTGCTGTTTGCCAGCCATTGTGCTCAGCACTGAAGATTCAAAAAAAGGCAAAAGATAGTCCCTGCCCTTGAGAAGCTCACAATCTAAGTCTCTCTTATGAATGAAATAGCATCATGGGTCTAATGAATTCGAGTAAGCATTTTCTGTTTGTTTGGTTTCAGAGGTAGAGGAGGAGGGCTCCAAATCTTGATGACTGGTCTCAAAGTGTTCCTATCCTCCCTGCGGTCCTATCTAACTGTCTCTAGAGAGTTGAATGGTCATCTCTGCCTTCAGTGAAATCCCACCTTTAGCTGATTTCCTCAGTTGCTACCAGAGACATTTGACTTGCTGTTACTGTCTTAGAACCTTCAGCTTTCCAAGAAACACAGAAGCAGTAAATGCCACACCCAGTCAGGAGCAGTTAAATAACTGTTATTTGGTGTGAAAATAAATCTCTGTGTGTTCTTTGTTTTCCCTTTTAGCAGGAGTGGTTGAAGATCCCTGTGTGGGGGCTGATTGTCCCAACCGTACCTGTGAGCTGGATAATGGTGGAGAACTGTGTGGTTGCATTGAACCTCCACCCTATGGAAACAGTGAGTGACAAATTCAATCAATCATCCTGCCCAGAAAAGCACAACATGAAAAAATAATAATAATAATAACAATGTAAGGAAAGAAACCTTCAAGAGGCAAATGGCCAGAGGGCTGGACTTGGAGTCAGGAAGTCCTGTGTTCCAATACATTTGGCATTTAATAGCTTTGTGATTAGAGATAAGTCACCCTTTCTGAGATTTTCCTCACCTGCAACATGTGAATTAAAAATAAGAATAAAACCCACAGTACCTAACTCACAGAGTCATCATGAGGGTCAAATGAGATTTGCAAACTTTAAAGTACTATATACATGCCAGTTAATATAGATAAGATACTATGGTTAAAGTCAACTTACAGAGCCATTACAGTCATTTAGGCAGAGCATGAAGGGTGTCAAACCACTTTAGAAGAGGTTTTTCATTCACCTCCACACACCTAAATCCTTCTCTCAGGTAAATTATAACAGGTTAGCTAAATCTGCGCATGCAGAGAATTGACTAATTCCATCTAGGGTTATTTTCAACAGGAGAAACATCAGAATCGATCTAAGACTTTGCTTCACAGGAAAGTAAAGATGTTTCTTAACTAACAGAGAGAAAGAAGTTAGTAGGCAGGAGTTTCCAGTGTATTCATTAGACTTGTTTGAGCTTAGAGATTTTTATCTCCCATTCCGAGCTCTGCAGCCCTGAAAACCCAACAGAAATTTCTGAAACCAACAACAAATATCCAAGACTACGTAGGTATGTTCATACTTGTATTTCCCTTAAGGAAGAAAAGAAATGATTTGCTGTCTGAACTCTCCCAGACAATCTTAGACTTGTGGTAGGTCCTCTCTGCTTCTATTTTCCATTGCTTCCCAGCATCACAAACTGTTCCGGAGGGGAAATATGGTGTAAAGCTGAATCCAGAGATCTGCAGGCTGACCTTTGCTTTCTGACTGGACTAAAAAAATGTGCTAAATTTAACAACATTAGAGGATGGAAACCTAATTGACTCAAAGGCACCATGGGAGGGGATATAGAGGCAGTTCAGGAGCTGGGTCTTGCTGAGAAAGATCTCTCTGTCTTTTTCTATGATGCCCATTATGACAGGTTCATGTACTTGGATAAAATGCCAGTTGGTACAATGATATGTATGAATTACCAACTCACAAAACAAGTAAAATTTCTCAACACACATACACACATACTTGCCAGGCAATCCAGAGTTTGGGTTTTGTTTTTTTGTTTGTGTGTTTGTTTGGATTGGATTGGGTTGGGTTGGGTTGGGCTTGTTTGTGTTTATTTGGGACAGCCAACCAGACTCTTCTCAGACTGGAAGTTTGAATGAGCTCCTATTACCACTGCCAACAAAGAAACAAGTTGGTGTTGGGAAGAGTCATAGTAAGCAGGGTGTGATACACAGTACCCTCGAGGGCAGCCTTCCCTAAGGAGGAAGACTGTCAGGGATGTTTATCAGAAAGAGAAGAACAAGAAAATTGCCAGTTTTTCACTTCTTAAAGGCATTGTCATTTGTTCCCTCATGGAGTACGTGTCTATGTAGCTTAACATTGCTTTCAAATAAATTAGAGAGTGCATTCAGACCACAGAACAGCCAGAGACACACTAGGCTTTGAATGAATGCCATCAACTTCTGGAGGATCCAAGTTCCCCAGTGTCTTCTTTACCTCCTTCTCTCACCTCATCCCCTTCTGTCCCCACACAGCAGAACTCATTCCCAGGCACTTTTCTTTCAAAAAACCCTTGTTTCCCACAGACTCACATGACATCATTGATGCCGAGGTAACTTGCAAGGCTGCTCAGATGGAAGTCTCCATATCCAAGTGCAAACTCTTTCAGCTTGGCTTTGAGAGAGAGGGGGTGAGGATCAATGATCGGCATTGCTCTGGCATTGAGGGGGAAGATTTCATCTCCTTTCAGATCAACAACACAAAAGGGAACTGTGGGAACATTGTGCAGGTGAGAAAATGGGACAGGAAGCACACTCTGTGTGGATGGGGAAGCCCCGGTGATGGTGGAAGCCAGGGTCCTCCCAAAGCTAACTTACTGACAGGCTGCAAAACGTACTCCTTAGAAAACAGCAGGGCAGGAAACAATGACACAGAAGGAATGAAAAGCAGAAAAGGAAGCAGTCATTTCAGTGTTATGGACTTTGTAGGCACTGAAACGACACAAAACTTGACTCAGGTTTCTCTCCTTGATTTGTTTTGTTTGCCTTGCATTCTCCATGAATGTGTTCTTCTGTCTCTCAGTTTCAGCGTCTTTTCCAACTTTGCCTAAAGGCAGTTTTAAACTTGGGCTTTGGGGGCTAAACATTTCTCAAATGTCCTGGCCCAGTTCCAACTCAGCTCTGTTACAGCTCTTAGATTCTCACTGCTCCTTCAGACAGACAAAGAATTCATCTTCCTTCCTTGTCCCAAATGGGGTTTGCCATTAGAAAGGGCTCTGCTGACAAAGAGTAGCCAACCAGTAGCTACTCAAGCTTTAATGGCCCACTTTTTGGATTGGTAGAACCCTAGTCCACCTTTAGGGCACTTTGGTTCCTTAGCAGGGAGAAACTCCAACAAGTTTCTGCTGGTGCTTAATAACAGCTCTGGTGGAAAATTCTGGTTGAAATAACAGCTCTGGTGGAAAATTTGGTAGAAGTTGAGCATTTTGGCTGAGATTCTCTCTTGTTTTTGATTATCTGTGCTCCCTCTCCTTGCCACAGCCAAGTAAGAGCTAGTCATAGTTACGATTCAGTGGTGGATGAAAGGACCTGTATAATGTTAGGAGAATTAAGGGCACTCTCAAAATCTATTGTGATTTTTTTTTTCCAGTAAACGCTTGACATCATTCTGAAACTTGCTCCAGACTGATTTATAATGGCCTCTGAGTTACAGATGGAATGAAGCCATTCTGCCACTTTCAGGGCTGCCAACTTGAAGGGCTCACTCCAGGGATTAATGATTTCTGACCTTTCTCTGTCCCACAGTCAAATGGTACCCATATCATGTACAAAAACACCGTCTGGATTGAGAGTGCCAATAACACCGGCAACATCATCACAAGGGACCGCACAATCAATGTGGAGTTCTCTTGTGCTTATGAACTGGACATCAAGATCTCCTTGGATTCTGTTGTCAGACCAATGCTGAGGTAAAGGCTCTTGGGGCCCATGCCCCTTCCATCAGGAGTCTGGGGATACCATAATTTCAGTGGCCTCCTTACGAATATGAGATCAAGAATGTCCTCATTATAAGTTCCCCAGTCATTCACCATCCCTTTGCCTTCTCTCTGTTTTCACCTTGAAAAATGATTAAGAGCTGGTAACAAATATAGCATTTTTGTCACTTCTCATCTCGTGAATTGCTTCCCTTACAGTGTGATTAACCTGACCGTCCCAACCCAAGAAGGCAGCTTCACCACCAAGATGGCTCTATACAAGAATGCCTCCTACAAGCATCCCTACCGGCAGGGTGAGGTAGTGTTGACCACTCGAGATGTGCTCTATGTGGGAGTCTTTGTTGTTGGGGCCGACTCCACACACCTGATCCTGACGTTGAACAAATGTTATGCGACCCCTTCCCGGGATAGCAATGATAAGCTCAGATACTTCATCATTGAAGGAGGGTACGTAGCCTTCTTCTTCAGGGGTACTCTTTGAGTCCTTACTGTGTTTCTTTGCCAAGGTCATTTCCTAGGTGAACAAAATAGAGATCCTATGACGCCTAATATAACAATAATAATGGTGGCAGTAATAGTGGTGGTGGTGGTGGTAGTAGTGGTAATAGTAGTAGTGGTAGCAGCAGCAGCAG
>JAQQSW010004156.1:0-14508 GCA_028646575.1 Pseudocheirus occidentalis
ATTTCAGCCATGGCCAACCCTTTGCAACCCCATTTGGAATTTCTTGGCAAAGACACTGGAGTGGTTCTATCTATCTATCTATCTATCTATCTATCTATCTATCTATCTATCTATCTATCTATCTATCTCTATCTATCTGTCTGTCTGTCTGTCTGTCTGTCTGTCCATCCGTCCATTGCACCTGCCTCTGCTGGCTCTCCTCTCTCCCTAACTGTTTCTCAGTCTCCTTTGTTGGCTCACCATGGACATCACATTTCTCAACAATGGAGGGTCCCTAAGGTTCTGTCTCAGACCCTCTTACCCTTCCCTACACACTTCTGGTCACTTTATCAGCTCCCATGACATGAATGATGAGTTCTGTACACGTGACTATGTTTCCAGCCCCAGTCTCCTCTAAGTTTTAGTGACACGTCACCAACTGCCTACCGTATGTTTCAAACTGTCTCAGAGGCATGTCCAACTTGACACACCCAAAGCAGAATTCATTCTCTTCATACCCAAACACTTTTCTCTTCCAAACTTGTCTTTCTGCCTAAAGCACCATCATTCTTCCAGTCTCCCAGACTGGTAACGTTGTCATTGCTCTCCACTTTCCCCTCTCCCTTACCCCACATGTCCACTCAGTTGCCAAACCTTGCGGTTCCTGACTCCACAGAAGTTCTGGCATCTCGCTTCTCTGTGTTCACAAAGCTACCGCCTTCACTGAGGCCCTATCGTGTGACACCTAGGGCAATGGCTTCCTAACTGCTTTCCCTGCCCGAATCTCTCCCCATGCAGTTCACCCACCACTCTGCTGAAGTGGTTTTCCTTAAGCCCAGATCCGATCACATGGCTTGTCACCTTATACAATAAACTCCATTGGCTCCCTATTGGCCCGGGATAAAGCATAATCTTCCCTTCTCAGGTTTTAAAGGTTTGTACAGCCTGGCTCCAACCTATCGATTCCCTACCTCCCCTCAACTTGTCCTTCTTCTCCGTCCCTCACATGACACACTTTAGCTCCGGTCTCTGGGATTTCTCACCGGCTATCCCCAGTGCACAGAATGGACTCCTTTGCTCACCCTGGCCTCAAAGAAGCCCCCTCTCCCTTTGAGAAGCCTCACTGGGACCTTTCCTGATCTCCCACCTGCTAGTGCCCCTTGCTCTGAACCGACGTTGCATTGATTCATTTCACGTTTTGCTCTGTACATACTTACATATGTCTTTGCTATTTCCCTCCACCCTCTTAAAATCTAATCCCTACTCCCTGAACATAGGGATTGTTTCATTCATTCAATTTGTGTCCTCAGGGCTACTACAAGGCCTGGCCCCTTGTCAGCACTTCCCAGATGTGGGTCAAACCTTGTACTTGACTTACCGCCATATTTATCTTCATCACTCATGCTCTAGGGGAATCCAGGGTATGTCTGTATATTTTCTCACTAATGAATAAAATTGCAACTTCTCTCTCAATAAACTAGCTCAGAATTCCCATCCTAGTTTGTTATATATTACTTATTTAATAAACCACAGAAACCTCTTTCCCATAAGCAATTTATCTGCACTTCTCAGAATCCTTCAAGGGTCCGCACAAATGCCATTGTCTGAAGGAAGCCTCTCCTGGTCTGTCCTTGGCTTCACCCCCAGCTCCCAAAGGCTTTCCTTCTAGCTTCTGCGTGTGTATCTTGTATGAACCTATTTATTTACCTGCTGTCTCCCCTATCTCAAAGTCATGTCCTTAAGGGGTTTTTATACAGCCTTTAAGGTCTGTAAGGTGGGCGCTTTACATCAAATTCACATTCGATCCTCACAACAATTCTGGGAGGCAGGAGGCAAGCATTACTATTGTCATTATACAGATGAGGAAACCGAGGCAGACAGCAGATAAGTGACTTGTTCAGGGTCACACAGGCAGAGTGTCTGAGGCCACATCTGAAGCTAGGTCTTCCTGACTCTGGGCCAGCGCCCTGTGCACTATGACACCACTTAGCTGCCTGCTTTTCCCCACAGTGCCTAGAGCACAGTGCTTGTTAATTATGTATCAAATCTCTCAGGCTTATCTAAAGTTATTGGCATACAGTTTATCAACAAGGTAACCAAACTATTTACAATGACAAAGTTTCAGGAAAAGATCAAAGCCACAGTCACCTCTGACCCTCCCAAGTCTTCTCACTTAGATGATACAGCCCCACCATTCAGTTATCTCAAGATCCCAAGTAAAGTCTCTTTAGGAATTATCTTCATTCTTTATTCAAGATAAGGGCTAAAAAGTTCTCTAAGGAGGAAGAGAACTTCTTTCTTTTCTCTGTATCTCTCTCCAGACCAGACAGGAAGCCAGGATCTTCAAAATGATTGCTTAAAGACCGGCAGTTAAACAGTCACTTTAAGATTTATAGGCTGTCTTAAAGATACAGTATAGATACCCTCCCTTATAGAGGCTAAGAAAGGTGGTGGCATCCACTCTCTTACTAAACAAAAATGCAGATCACTCTCAGTCCTGTGCACTATTTGGTGCTTATTCCTGGGAAAAGGTGTTATCTTATTGAATTTCCATGAAGCCATGTCTGTAAAAGGTGGTTACCTAGGTCTACAAAAGCAAACTGGAAAGAGGTCCATAAATTTCAATCAGTCCAGTCTGATTAGGCCAGGGTAGAGGCACAACGTCGGCATTTATCAAGATGCAAATTAAAACATATTGTTGGATTTCTCATAAAGTAAAAAGCCTGTTCATCTGTTTTTCTGTTTTGAGCTTTAGGATGATGGTCAGTATATCCATATCTATATCTATATCTATATCTATATCTATACCTATATATATATATATGCGTCCCAGAATATGTTTGTGTCTGTGTGTATATGTGTATTCCTAGTGACTGTTAAATTCTCTTTTAACCTGAATTACTCCTTACCCAATATTATACTAATCTGTGTACACCACAGATTCCCCATCTCCTCCCCACTCCTTCCCCCCGGACCAACAGAACAGAAGCTTCTTGAGGGTAAGACCTGGTTTTCAAGTTTTGTCTTTGCACCCCCAGCTCCTTGTACATGTAGGAATTTCATATACATTTGTTGGATTAAATTGTTCCTGCGCCTATTTTGAGTGGGGGATAGTCCTTTAAAGGACAAAGAAAAGCTGCTTCACTCTGAATACATTCAGACACTAATTTATGAATTAAAATTTTCCTCCTGTACCTGTGCTCTCATTGGTGTAGGAATCACCTAGAGCAGCACCTCTACCAATGGTTAGTGTTAGTTCTTCAGTGTACAGTGGGAAGGGTCACTCAGGGTCCTGAGAGGTTCTGTGACTTGCTCACAAATGCCTGACTTGAACTCAGGCCATAATCTGCTCCACTTTGCTCTGCTGAATTGCCAGTGTACATTTTAAACGGCTATTCATGGAGGGTCTAAAATGTCGGTCTGAGACTTAACACCCAAAAGATTTATCGCAGCACTGTATCCCAGGTAGTGTTTAGTACTGACTTATTTCAAGGTGTGGGAATCTAACGTTCTTACTGAACACTTAGCCTCAGGTTACCGAAGTAGGACTTTGACAGCCCGAGTTACAGAACTCTCAAGGCCCTGTGTGGTTGTGGTCCAGCAGCCCCAGAGCATGATGAGGGGCTCTCATGTTCACTGAGGCACAGATATAAGGAAGGGGGCCTGAAGTGCTGAAAGATACAACTCAGAATTCCAGTCTGGGAAGACACACAAAGCTTTAACTGCAAATCATAGGATAAATGATTCAAAGTTGGAAGAGATCTCTGAGGGCATCTCATCCAACACTCTTCTTTTCCAGCTGAGGAACCTGAGCCTCCAAGAAGTGAAATGGCCTACCTGAGGTGCTCTGGGGAGGAAGCGGCAGAGGAGGGACTGGAAGACAGGCCTTCAGTGCTCTTGCCTGATTTTTCCACTTGCTTATTTAGACACACAAGGTCTAGAATTGCCTTGTATGGAATTCCCTTGAGAAAACAATTCCCATTTTCTGCCCCCACCTCACAACAACCATGTAAGCCAGCCTCCTTAAGTGATCCATGGAAATGTTTTATACAGGCAAGACAGACCGGTTTGGCACTTCCTACCTGGACGACCTCGGCCACACTTCGTGTGTGTGTGTGTGTGTGTGTGTGTGTGTGTGTGTGTTTTAGTTTCTAACCTATAAAAGCAGGGGTTTGTGCAAGATCCCTAGAGCGTTCTTCCAGCTCTAAAATCCCACAGCTTCTCCCCGGTTAGCTTGCTGTTTGCCATTAGCTCCTGGCCCAGTTGACTGCTGGATTCCAAGATTCTATTTTCTTCTCTGCTTGCTACTTTTCCACATGTCCAGAACTGAGGTACAGGGCTGTTTGCACTGACCCTGGCCAGCAGCAATCTGGGGTAATGACTCTTCACCAGCTCTCTGAAGGTCTAATATACTTCTCATTTCTCAACCTGCAGAGGGAACCCTGGAGCAGTGACCAGGTCATATTTTATTCAATTTAAATAAATTCAAACATTTACCAAGCACCCCTGTGCCTGGCACCACCCTATAATACAAACACAAATGAAACCTGGTCACTACTCTTGAATGAAGGAGCATTCAATCTTATTAGAGTGATAAAACTAGAAAAAACAAAAATGTATACTATACTATATTAGCGTAATATGTTACACTAAGTAGAATATAAAGTGTCTAAGTATGTAAAAGAGATACACACACACAGCTCTCTAAGAGTTCAGAGAACAGAAAGATGTATTCTCCTGCATGGAAGGAGGAAGGAGAAAATAAAAGAAGACTTCAAGGAGAGAGATGACATTTGAGTTGGGCTTTGAAGGATGAGGATTTTAACGGGCAGAAATGGAGAACAGGAGGAAGAGGGCATTCATTCCATGTACACAGGTAACAGCAGAAGCCAGGAAAAAGCGGCAAGGAAGCAAGGCTTATGGCTGAAGAACAGCAAGCACGCTGGAGACTTGTGTCTGGGAGCAGCATGAGAGAGGGCTGTGAGAAGGTCAGCTGGGGCTGGGTTCTAGAGAACTCTGAACACTGAGATCAGGAGGATGAGTTTATTGAGAAGCCAAGGGTGAAAGTTCTAGAGCATCAAAGGGATGTGTTCAGATCCCTGTATGAGAAGCTGAATCTGGCAAAGTTGTATAAAAGAGACTGGAGGTGGGAAGAGAGTGGAGACAGTTAGGAAGCAGCTGCAGTAGCATAGAGAAGAGGTGTGGAAGGGCTGATTTATGTTGAGACCTTAAGAGAATACACAATTATGATGGATAGAACTTAGTAACTTAATGGATGCAGGGAGGAGAAGGAAGAATCAAATATGATACCAAGGTTTTCAGCACAGAAGACTAAGACAGGTGGTACTGAGAAAAATAGGGAATTCAGAAGGAAGAAGTTTCTGGGGAGAGATAAGAGAGTCGAGTTTTAGACTTGGTGAATCTGAGGTGCTATTGGATATACAGGTGAAACTATGCAGCAGGCAGCTGTTACAGCAGATCCTGAGTATGGGAAAGAGGCCAGGTGAAACAGATCTGGAAGTGATCCACAGAGAGGAGATCATTAAAGGGAGTGCAGAGAAGGTCAAGAGCAGGGTCTGAAGGGAAGGAATCTCTCAGGAGACTAAGGGGCACCCAGAAAAGTGGGAAAACTGGGAGAAGAGAGGGCTGCAACTGTGTGAAGAGAAGAAGGCGCAAGAGGGGGGCACCAGGATGAAAACTGCCCAAAGAGCAATGGACCTTACTGAACCTTGGAGTTTCCCACAGCAGTGGGGATGGTCAGGACTAAGGAATGTTAAGGAACACAGACAAACTCACACTATGCTGATCCAAACATGAGCTGTACAGAGAGCTCACAGACCAATTTAAAGAACATACTTCTGTAAGATGGAGGTGTCCTCTCTCAGTCTCCATGAGCCCTTGCTTTGACCTGGGTTAGGGGAATGAAGCCTCATGTGTACCTGCACCCTACTCTCCCAGCTCTGTCTAGGCAAATGACTAATGCTGTTGGCTGGCAGAGGGTGGTGGATGAGCAGTTTTACGTTGGGCTAGACGGGGAGCTGGAGCCTCTTGGAAAGGCAGTCTTAACTGACAGTCAACTCAGATGAGGTTAAACAAAAAGGTTAATCAAAGTACTTTAGAGTCAGGGCTTTCACTGACAGATATTCATCAGTCATTCAGGGGCTTCCATTCATGTCTTCCTTCCTTCTTTGTGGAAAGACATGTCTAATTAGCTTGTATCAAACGGTAACTTACATCTCTTAATTAAAGAAGGCAGCCAGAAAAGTAGCTAGAGAGCTGGATTTGGAGTCAAGAGAGACTCAAATTCTGATTCATATGCTAACTGTGCAGTCATGAGGAAGCCTTTAACCCCTCAGAGCCTCAGTTTTCCCTCTGTAAAATGGGTATAATAGTTGCGTTACCTATCTCAGAGGGTTGTTGTAAGGAAAGTCTTTTGTAAAACCTGAAGTACTATATAAATATGACTTAATCTTATCGAGACTTTAAAAGCAAGGAGATGGTGTGAATTTTCAAATGACCTTTCTCCAACGCTGTCCTTCAAGACTATTGGTCTAAGTTTATACTGTCTCTTATTCTAAACCTGGACTACTGACTTAGATAAAAGCATGATTGTTCTCAATCTAGAAAGCACTTCACTTTACTAACTGCTGAGTAACTGAATGAGCCCATGTACTTCAGCAAGACTAGGTCCTTAGAAATTAGATGAAGCTGGTTCCTAGTGGAAAGACAGCTAGATTCACAAAGATCTGGCTTCAAATCTATGACAGGTACTTTTGTAAGACCATGACCCTTCACCTCACGGCATCAGATTCCTCACTTGTAAAAAAGGACTAATAATAGTAGGGCTGTTGTGAAAATCAAGTGAGATAACACACGTAAGATGCATTGTAAACCTTATATACGGGTTTATTCACATCATAGAAAAATTCCTCTTCCCAGCACATAAGATGAAGTTCAGATCAAAATGGTCCTGGGGCAGGTTCTGTGGAGGAGCATGAGTAAGGAATGCTACCTGACTGTGCTGCCAAACCTGGTCCTTTACCATTAAAGGCTTTTTGTCTGTGTTTTTGTTACAAGAGGACTTGCTGGTATGGAGAGCTGGAGAGAGAGAGTGCATCAAAAATGTCTGATGGGAAAAAAGCAAAAGGCATCAAGAAAATTTTTAAATTAAAATAGCTAGAGTATTTGATGCTCACGTGGAATATCATTTTTTTTTAAAACACGACACCAATACGATGACAAGAATGATGAATTTAAAATAAGCCATCTTTCCGAGAGACGGCACAAACACCTTGCTGTGTTTCTGTCCACCTTCCATCCATTATTCTTGCTCCTTAACAGAACTGAATATGTTCTTCAAGGCAAAGAGACAGTTGTACCAAAATATTGTATTGGTCACTCAAAGTACATGGATTTCCCAAAGTTATGTGACTCCACTGAAAAGCACATTAAGCAGCTACTCGACCAATAAATCATACTGACGTGGTAGTGTGGCCACAGACCAAACAGTTACTACAACCATCTGGAAAAAAAAATTTGATGCTAAAAATTGAACATTTCTATTAGATGTCACTTTACCAATATTCATCATCTCTAAACTACGTGGAATGAAAAGCTGTACAAATGCAGGGACTGACAAAAAAATTAAAGCCATGTTGCATCAGGCTGAGGCACCAGTGAGCAGGCAGAGCTTTAGAGCCTAACTACACTTTTGTTTAACTACAGAAAGCAGTTAGTGACAAGAGGTAAATCAGGCAGAGACAATATGTTTTAGACCTGTGCTCGTCTGTATAAATAAATGTACATAAATGAAATCACAGGTCTGGCCTCTCCTTCCCAACCATACCCCAGAATCAACAATCTACCAGGTTCCTAGGTGATAGAAATAAAGAGACAAAAGTGAAACAATCCCTGCCCTCAAGAATCTTCCAGTCCACTCGGTGGAAAAGTAAACACAAGGTGATCTGAAGGGGTGGAGCCCACTACTAACAGGGCAAAAGGAAAGGCTTTGAGTAAGAGAACCTGGGCCAAGACTTTAATGGGGGGATGTCACTGGACAAGCCTGATTATCTCAGGTACTTAACAGAAAGTCCCAGCTTTCCTTAAATCTGCCTCTTAAGAGGCTTTAGCTGTAAAAGCATAAAGTATAGCTTGTTAACAACTTCTTGCTTCAAGGTCAAGCTGCCCCTCTCCAAGGAACATGCTTCCACAATTCTGGGGCTGGAACAAAGGCTTTGCCACAGGTAACAATGAGGCCCAAACAAACTCACAGGCAGCACTGGCTCAAATCCTCCTTTACTTAAAGGTAACATGCGATATTGGATTTTCAGTTCACTCTCTGTTTTATGTAGAAAGCTGGCTCCAACCTAATCAGCAGAAAATATGAGGGCTAGGAGCACACAACCCCAGCAGATTTTTGCATATTAACCCAGTTCCTCCAAGTGCTTTATTTTTGACATGAGCAAATCCAAAACCTCTAAATGACAGCTCAGCACAAGCAATCTGGGCCAGGCTGGGTCAGAGCAACACTACACAGGAAATGCTTTAGAACACTTTTTATGAAAAGCCCCAAAGTGAAAATGGTTCACAGATCAATCACATCCAGGAAGGGAAATCTGAGCAGGAAAGTTCATCTTCACTGAAAACTCCAAGGCCTCAAACCTCCAAACTAAAGACAGTCCAGCTGCTTCCCCTAGCCAGGGCCTTACCATATGGTAAGTGGCATAACAAAAAAGAGAAAAGCCAAGTGTCAAACTGCACCTTCATGATAAGGCCTTATGAAGCTGACTGTTCCACATATGCTCCACATCAAAAGAATGAATGCCAGTCAGGCTAGAACAAGTACCCTCAATTTGTTATTACAGAGCTTTCAAACAACATCTGGTTAACAGGAATCATTACCCAGGAATCAGAAAAGTTTCAAATTAAGAGAATGACAACAGTAAGAAAGGAGGCCTTAATTTAAAGTAGGCATTTCTACAGGTCCTTAGGTGCAAGAACTTCAGGGTTCCACAGACTGACTGAGTCTGCAGGTCGGAGACTCAGCATCTGCCCTCAGGTGAATGGCTGACTGAAGAGTTGGCAGAGAAAGCAAGAGAGAAGCAGAACTGACTTGGGAATTCTGTAATGAAGTTCCTTAAATGCTGCAAACCAGTGGAATACATTATCTAAATGATCTCTTTTCTAGTATTAGTGAAGGAAATGTGTAAAAATTCCATCTTTTTAAACTGGAGAGGAGAAGTCACTTAACTCTATTCAGCTCAGAAGCCAGACTGGGGTAGTTAAATCTTCCAAGAGAATGGCAATCCCATGTGATGATTAGAATTTAGTTAGGGCACTGCTACAGCCAATCTGGCTGAACTGATATGAGGAGTGACTGCCTGAGGGAAGACCAGGCCCTCACAGCAGGTGTCTTTTGGGCTTAGTGCTAAAGGAAGGGAGAGGAAATGAAAGGCCACACCATTTTCCATCCTCTCAGATCACAGAAGTTGCTGGGTTCACTGAAAGTTCTGCCAATAATCACAGGTTAAAAAAGAGATAGAGGCACTGATTGCCAAAAGATAAAGCTTGGTTTCATACGTTTAACAAACAACTTAGAGAAGCGGTGAGAGTGGAGAGAGGAATGCCAGGGAAGATCACTCCATTAAATAGGACACATTAGGAGCTTGCACACACACAAGTAGAGTCACTGCCTTCCTTCCACAGGCTTGGAATCTAACAAAAGGACCAACTTTCTGGGGAGGGGTGGGACCCTACTGCCTCTGGTGTTCAACTAGGGCTGGGAAGGCAGTAATGAATGTCAACCACCTGGATCTCCCATGGTCTTGGTTTTTATTTGGTTTTTATTCTTGTGTTCCCCTCCCCAGGCTGTTTAACTGACCTAGGTGACCCTCCCCCATTCCTCTCCCATTCCAAGATTCAAAGTTGGAGCATCTGAGGGCTGAGCCAATTATGGGTCAGGCTGGAGGTACATCACTGGGCCTCGGGTGGGACTGTGGCCTCTTACACACTGGGTCTACTCTGGATCATGCTCATTTCTGCATGTCTTCTTTCCCTTACTTGAGAGCAAACTGAGTGAATGTATCGAAGCCTTTTGCTGAGATCCGTGTCACAACTCTGAGTCCTCGGCATTTTCATTTATCTTCACATGAAAGGCACAAGAAATAGAGACTGGACTTGTGGTTGGACTTGTGGTTTCATCTGTATAGCGGGTTATGGATGTGAGTCGGCACCTTCTGGGCCCTTTGCAATCTTAGGGAGCTGTGAGGCACTGACAGACGATGGGACTCTGCCAGGGTCACACAGTCAGGATGAATGAGAAGTGGGACCTGAAGCCAGGCCTTTGGGCCCGAGGCAGCTCTCTCTCTGCCATACCACAATGCCTCCTGCTTTCACATGAACAAGTGTCAAGTGATCAGACCAGATACTGATAGCAATCTTCACAATCAAACACTGGAAGCTGAGAGGTGAAGCTAGCAACAAGCTGGGTCAAAGCGTCATCTTTTCTTAAGTCTGGGGCTCATATAAGCAGGAGACAAGTTTTGTTGGTGACTTGTCAAGGATTTTTTTTTTTAAACCCACATATATTTTCCAAAGAAATCTCCCCCTAGTACATTCTGGTAAGGAATAAAAAACCGCTCTTTTAAAAAGACTCCCACCCTACTTTTGTTTTGTGCGTATGAAAAGAGAAGCTTTAGCTCAACCACATCCCAGCCTCCAGGCCCTGGACCACTGTCCTGGCTCTCGTGGCAGCTCCACTGCCCCCTGCTGGCTAGAAGCGGCACAGGGCTTCTGGCCACGGGGAGACTCGCTGAGGTTCCCTGGCAAGAGCTCAACCCATGCCCCCCAAAGTGTCCCTATTATGACACATATGACAACAGTCAGTGGTCACCTGGCTTTTGTTTGAGCATATCCAGTAAGGGAGAAACCAATACCTTCTGAGACTGCCAATTCCACTTTCAGTAAGTGCTACAGGGCAGGAAGTTTTCCCGGATGTCACCCAAATTTTCTTCTTCCCAATTCTTATCCATTGCTACTAGTTCTGCCCTCGGGAACCAGACTAATCACCCTTCCACACCACAGCCTTTGAAATGCCTGAAGACAACTATCATGCCCCCCCAAGTCTTCTCTCTAAGTCAAACACTCCTTCCTTCCACTGATCCTCACTATGGCATGGACTTGTGGCTCTTCAGAATTCTGCTTGTGCCCCTTTGGACGTTCTCCAGATAATCAATGTCATTCCCAAATCCTGGCACCTAGAACTACACACCAGACTCTGGATAGGGTCTAACCAGGGCAGAGAACAACAGGACTAAGTGCCCAGCAGCACTTTCCTCCAGTAGGTCACATAGAGTTTTCTTTATGACCAAGAAAGGTAGCTGTGCCATTAATCAGGAAATTCATATGCAAAGGGGCAGCTGTGAAGTCAGCAGAGGGAGTTAGCGGTAAGTGGTTTCTGAATCTGAGCTCCTTTCAGCTTCCTCATCCTCATTTTGGCAGGATCTCTACCAGTCAACCTTAAAAATGAGAAGCTACACTGATTTCCCATCATTCTGTAAAAGCTCTGCTTTATGAGAGACACCCCGAAGTCAGGAAGACCAGGTCTCAAAGGTCACCTCAGGCATGTTGTGGCCAGCTGATGCTACACTGACCTTTTAACTTCTCAGGACTTTGGGCAGTTCTCTAAGACTAGAAGTTGCAGCGAAGGTACCACTGAGCACTGGTAGAGGGAACTTCCTCATATGGGAGTTCCCTATACCTATGAAATCCCAGGGTGGGCTTCTATTCCCATTCCTAGGAATCCTCACTTCCCTATCTCTACCATGCCCCCCACCCCCACCCAGTCAACAGCATTAACTCCAAGGGGCCCCTGGAAGTAAAACCCAGCCTCACTGCTTAAGTAAGCTGCTTATGAGAAAATGTCTACACCTCCTCATGCCAGTCTAACCGGCTAACTACCAGCTTCTGTCTCATTCATTTAAAGAACTGAGATCTTAGGATTTCATTGGGTCACTGACCCTCTTTACATTTTGCTACTACAAATTCAATGCATTACATCTTGTCATTACCAGGATACACTGGCCCAGGAAGCTGATGATGTCCTTGTTATATACACAGCCTTCTGCCAGCTGTAAATGTCCCCAGGAGGATGGTCACAAAATACTTTGTGTTTAGAAAGTATCTTGTGACTATGATCACAGGAAGATTGATTTTTTAAAGTCCAGTAGAGGCCACAGTAGTCCCAGGCTAGGTAAACACTAACTCAACATTTCCGCCTACAACACTGCAGCAATTTATGATTGATTTAAAGTTAAATCAATTCATGATTCAAGAAGCATCAGGATTTGGGGGGGGGTGTGAATGTGAATTTGTATTTAATAAGTGAAACCAGAGCTTCTCTAAGAAAAGACTTCACCCTACCTACCAACCACATGGATGGAAGCCACTCCAAACTAATCTCATTATATTAATTTTAGTGACTGAAGGAAAAGCTCCATTCGTTCTCAAGGGGATTTCTTCAGAGAATGAAATTCAATATGAAAATATGATTTTTGTGTATACCACTGCTTAAATCCATATGCTGGTTGGTTAGTCCTTACTGAACCTAACCCCAAGCCCAGTTTTCTTCTCAGGATGACAAATACCGTTCTGCTTTTGGAAATGGGGAGCTCTCAGCCTGATTACAGTGCCCACTTCTCTCCAGCTGGGCCAAAGATGCGGCTGCACTGGGGCAGGTGGCTGACTGGGGCAGGTGGCTCTGTTGTTCAAGTGGTCTTACTTAATGCCTACCTCACTGGTCTTGCATGACCCAGGGATTCTGAAGAACCAGAGCACGACTCGTATGAACTTGACAGAGAAACACATGTGCTTCATTTTGTGGTTGGCCTGGTGTTCTACACCCCCAGGGGCAGACAAGGCTGAGCTACTAGGCTGCCTGAGACCAGAAACACTGGGGCTTAACCCGAGGTCCCTCAGTGGCACCACGGTGTGGGGGGAGGGCCAATTACTTCTGCACAAGAGCAGCCCGTTTGATCATCAGACCAGAGCCTGGGCTGGGGCCAGGCTCAGGGGAAACAAATAATAAAACAAACAAAAGACCAGCTAATGTCTTAAAAAACCAAGGGCTCCAAAAGATTAACCGAAACACACAGTGGCAGGTCTCCCATCCAGCCAGTTTTTCCAAACTTCTAACTGAACCCAATGGGTCAAACTTTTTAAATGGAGAAAAAAAATCATTTAAATTGTTATTTCAAGCAGCATAAAATAACCCAGGGCCATAACCAAAGGGGCCTACTTCCCAAACTGCCCTTCTCCAATAGTTTTCTTCAATGTGAACCAAAACGGAGTTTTAAAATCCCAATCAAATCCTAACTGCTACACGCCCAAAGATATCTATTAAGTACCGATAGAATGGCAATGCAATACATAACATCCGTTCTAAATAAAAAGCAGGCCCATTCAGTAAAGTCCTATTCCAAGAGACTGGGTAGTACAGTGGGAAAGAGTCTTGGGCCTGGAGTCACAAAACCCTGGCTTTGGAGACCTCCCTCCTGCCCAAGAGAGGGCCTTCACCCCTCTGAGCCTCAGTTCTTTCATCTGTGAAACGGGACACCTGTTGTAAGGATCAAATGCCACAGTGCAGATAAAAGCACTCTGCAAATCTTCCACTGACAGATAAATGTTAGCTGCTATTATTGGGAGAAGGGAAGAGAATAATAGGACCCCCGATACACATCACTGGGGGGGAGGGGATCAGGAAGGTTCTATGGAAGAGGACACAAGAGCTGGGCTACATACCCAGCTGCCCCTCCCTCTCAAACAACAGCTCCACATCACCACTGGTTGTCCTGTAGGCATCTTGAATTCAGCAATTGCAGCAACTCATTATCTTTCCCCCCATACTTAACCCTTCTTAACTTTCCTGATTCTGTCAAGGGCCTCATCCTCCTTCCATACATCCATGTCAGCGGCCTTCAAGCCAATCTGGATCCTTCACCCTCCCTCACCCACAAAAGCCAATCAGTCCTGTTGATGTGGCTGCCACAGTCTTTATCCCATTAGCCCCTTTCTCTCCATTTGCACAGCCTCTCTCCTAGTTCAGGCCCACATGGCCTTCTGCTAGGACCACTGGAATAGCCTCCTTATTGGCCTCTCTGCCTCTAGTCTCTTCCTTCACGAAAAGCTGCTAAAATGCAGACCCTAAAGCAAAGGTCTGATCATTAACTCTTTTCCTGCTTCTAGGCATCTGGAGAGGACGTCCCCACATCCTCCTCGTGCACCCTCTCTCATTTCTTCTTGAGAAAATCCTTCTCTTCCCTCAAGATCCAAATCAGGCACCACTGCACCCCTCCAAGCCTTCCCTGAGGCCCTTCTGATGAAACCTCTGAGAACTCATCACCTGAATCCCTTTTTGTCCTACTTTGTATTCCATCTATCTCTGAATTACTCACATTCTTCCCTCATCCCTCCAACTCACACACTCTTTCTCTCATTCCCTCTTTTTCTCCCCTGCCCCTTCCCTCTCTCACC
>JAQQSW010004157.1:0-14508 GCA_028646575.1 Pseudocheirus occidentalis
TATATATATATACATATATGTATATATACTCAAATTATTGCTTAAAATTACCAATTATGGCAATAATACAAATTAAAGCAATTGGTATGAAGTTTCATCTCATACACTGAAGTTTTAAATAGCTAATCTGGAAGTTTTGCAGAAATATGGAGAAACTAAAGTTCTACTGATGTACTTAATTTGTTGAACCAGTTTGGAAAGTAATTTATTATCAGCTAAAATTTTATTAAATTGTGTGCTTTTTAGTTTATTTTTATCCAGTGATCTGAACACTAGACATATATTCCAATGAGTCAAAAAAATGCCAGAACTGATCAGTCAAGTATAAGATACTGATGTAGTTATGCTTGTGGAAACAAAGAACTAGAGATAAAATAAGTGTCCTTTGATGGAAGAATGGTAAAACAAAATGTGATACATGAATTTAATATGCCACTGTTTTGCCTTAAGAAACAAATAATATGACTAATTAATGAAAATAATAGAATATTTGTACCAATTTATGCATATTGAAATGAACAGGGTCTGGAAAATAGTATATAAAATATACCATGAAATGTAAATGAAAATAAAGATACAAATGATGTTGATTTATCTGTAAGTATAATGAGCAATTTGTTCCACATTGTTCCACACAATGAAATCAAGAAATGTACCTCCTTCTTTTAGTTATGGATTTAGGGTGATTATGAATTAAAAATACTATTGGATATGTCATATCTGTCATTTTTGCTTTTGTTTCCCTTTGTTAAAAGTTAATTTTTTTGGAAGAGGGTTGCAAAGGAATTATGCTGAGGAATGACTATGATTATATACAAAATGCATACATAGACATTTTGTAAAAAGAGAAAAGGAAGCTAATATGCAACCATATTAAAATCTTGTCTCATTTCAAATTCAGAAAGATCTGATTCTTAAGTTCTTGAAAATGGTATTTTGCCAAAGTGATTCCCACTTATGTGGTATATCAATAGATCAGCAAGTATTTGGTAAGAGTTTACTAAGTTCTAGTCCTAGTGTTGGGTACAGGGATTGTAAAAATAAAATAACAAAAAAGATTAATTCACTGATCTCAAAGATATTGCAGCCTAAGTAGGAGAAGACAAATGCATGTTTTTGTATCTTCTGGCCACACATTGGCATTTCTGGGGATTAAGGTAGGTTATATTTTGAAGGGGGCAAAACAGTTGGAACATTTATGTGAATTAAGGATTCTTTAAAAAAAAAAGAAGAGCAAGAGGACTTTAGTCATGGGAGTCAACCAGTTTAAAGGCATGGGGATAAGAGATGGGGCATTTTGTATAAAGAAAAGCTTTAAAAATGCTGCCCCCCCCCAAAAAAACAATCCTGCAGTATAATATTGGTGTAGAGAAATAAAATAAAATATAATAATAATAATAATAATGAATAAAATTGGAATGGAAAGATGACTTGCATAAAAACAATTAAATCTAAGATGTTGTTTTCTTCTGGATGGGTCTTTGTCAGTTTTTTTAAGGTTGCATTAAAGAGCTCTGATAAATGGGCAACAGGGGGAAATATGACTACATTTCCATAGTCTAAAGGCCAAAATTAAAAAAAAATATATATGTCATGACTGGATTCTTTCACCCTTAACACCCCTACCACTCCAAGAATGTGCTGAGAGCTTGCATTTGGTAATAAATAGGGTTGTACTTTGAAACCAAGCAAAGTGAAGAAGGTGTGTTAATGAGAGCCTTAAGTGTCCAAGGCAGAAATGCAGTACACCCAGAAACATAAAATGTAATTGGTCGCCTTGCAGGGGAAACTCACTTTATAAGAAGAATTAAAATCTGAAGCATATTTAGAGGAGCCCTATGAGGGAATATGTTCTTTTTTTTCATAAAATAATTTCCCCTTTGAATAAAACAATTCTTCCTCTCTCCCTCCACTCTGGATTATTAACATTCTCTGTTTTGTCAAGATTATAAAAAGATTATTGTTTGAATTAGCTGCTCTAGAATAAAAACTTCATTAGTCTTTTTTAAAGTGAAAGCTTGCTCAGAAAATTATAATTTAGCATAATGGTATCTAGTTATCAATTTGGCACCTCTAGGGAATTGAGAGGAGGGATTTTGTACCTAGGTAGGATGCAACCAAAAACAAATGAGGGTCTAAATTTGTTTGATATGTTCTGTAAGTGATAGATGTTAATACATTGTTCTATAAACAACAATATTGTGGTTGCACACAAATGTTTCTGTTAACTGATTCCAGTAAAACTGTGTTTATTTCTTAACACATTTTAGTTTTCTCATTGTCTAGACTAAAGCAAAATAATTTTCTGTTGATTGAGCATAAAGGAGATGCCATAAATTTTCTTTGAGAAGTCCACTGGTATACTGTTAGCATGGATATGAGTATTTATTATCTATATTTGTCACGAGAGCTGTATCTTCTCCCCAAAGTAATACTATTAGCACCAAGAATATCTCTAAATATTTTTTTGATTATACACATGCATACAACTTTTGGTACACCAACCAATTTTAAATAAACATAATTAACCTTCTGCAAAGAATCATTGGATTAGAGGCATAGAATTTTGTTGAAGTATCATATAATAGAAAATATTGAAGCGTATTTGTGATTCACTAATTTTGTTCCATCAATTTCTTTAGGAATATTGAGGTTTTTTACATTGTTCAAGATCATATATTTACTATTTGAAATGTAGTAAGCTTACATAGTTTTATAGCCCTGTAAGGTAGAAAACAGAAGGGCAGATATCTATGGAGAGGTACATGCATACATACACATAGAAATATATTTCCATATTCATATGTGTATAAATATATATAATGCACACATGCATATATACTGGGCATATACATATATGCATGCATATATGTATGCGCATATGTATATATGTATGACTAGAAAGTGTCAGAAGAAGGATTTAAGATCTTCTGATTCTAAGTCATAACTGGGACTTTCAGTGTAGTTTCTGAGAGGTGGAGCAGAGAAAGCTAGAACAAGTACCACAAACCTAGTTTTATTTAGATTGAGTTATTTTGAATGTTCATGGAACTTATCTTTCTCTGAATGTTTTGTTTCACATTAACTAGTTCATTAGAAGCAAAATTTTACAAATGTGATAGACCAAACATTGTTATATAAATATATCTCAATTTTAATAATGTATCAAGTAAAATAATTAAAATTCTATTCATTTAGGAAAACTTATGGAAAGATATCATTGACAAATTCTAACTGCTAGAAAATTAATTCACTTATTTTCTCACTCTCGCTGCTTTTGAGCATGGATGCAGGAATTTGAAAACTGGTGGTCAGATCTGAGCTATACTTATAGGCAGTCATTCTTCTTTCAATTGCTCCTCTTTGAAATGAGCTGAAGGTAAAAAAAAATCACTGGAATATTGTGCATAGGATGTGCAATCAGTTTTGAATTGAACCAGATCTTTGAGAAAACATCCAACTCATATTCTGTGATGTCATGAAATGTCTGATTTGTCTTCAGTAATAGATAGCATTAATTTAATTTTAATACTCTCTAAATCTTGTTTAATTGTATCGAGAGAATTTCTGTATCAGCAATCATTGGCAAAGTATTATTATGGCATTGATTAACATATTTTTGTAATAATTGTCAATAAAACATTTTGACTGCATTTCCTTACATGTATAGCATTTATATAAAAACCTGATTATCTTTAAAGATTAAGATGCAGTTTTTAATGTGTGATATTCCCATACTGAAGGCTTTCTCTAGAAATAAGGCTTGAGGGAATATATTAATTTTCTTTACATTTTACAACATATAAGACACCAGTTTTTCACCCTCCAAAGTTCTACAGAGTTTTTATGACTCAAAAGAGTGGAAAAGTATTCTATTATGATAGAATACACATCTTAAGCTCCTGTTTCTCACGTTGTCAAATTCATGTAATTTTGGAGAATGTGATGAAATTTTGAAAGTGTGCACAAGATTTTAGAAACATATGTATTAGCACATGAAACAAACACCTCAATTTCAGGATGGTATTTCCCAGTTATGACAGTAAATTCTTTATTTGCCAGCTGGTGGTAGAGATCCTGTTTTTAGAGGTCTATTAGAACAGCAAATTAAAATACTATTATAACATTATTTTAATATTATTTTTCTCAGAAAATCTACTAACCACTGTTGTTTTCTTACACTAACATATATTCCTAAGATTGGGGACCAGAATAGACATTCCGTGGCAGCCAATCAACTCCTTCATTAAAAGATGGAGAAACTGAGGCTCAATGAAGTTTACTTATTTAAGATAAAATTGGTAGAAATTAGCAAAGTCAGAATTCAGGTGAATATATTCTTTTTACTTTATCATACCTATCACAGGTTCATATGGTCATCAGTTTAGAGCTAAATGAATTGTGAGGTTATGGATCATAGATATCTGGAAGAGACCCCAGGGGTCATCTAGTTTAACTCTATCTTTCTGTGGATGATGACACTAAGGACCAGGAAAACTTAGTGGCTTGCCTAAGGTCACACAGATAGATGGTGTGTATCACAGTAAGAACTGGCATCTACTTCTCCTAATAGCATAATATTTGTAAAGAACTTAGCACAGTTCCTGGAACATAGTGAGTTTGTAATAAAAGGTTATTGCCTTCTCACCTGTGTTCTTTTCATTCTAGAATCAGTGTTCTTGTTCTAAAGCCAGTGTTTTTATTCAGAGTCCTTTAATTCTACAATTGGGGAAACTGAGTCCTATAAAAGTAAATGTCATGCTCCAAGATCTATAGTTAGTAAATAACAATGCTGAAATTTGAACTAAAGTTTTCTGATAAAAATCTAGGGCTCTTTCTATTAAACCCCTGCCGACTCTATTAAAAGTATATAATCTATGATAATCAGGAGATGAACCCTTCATGTCAGGATTTATCCAGTACACTGCGTAAAGGAAGTTCATCTGCAGATGCAGTTTGTGATAAAAGGAAACTTCAATGCAAGAAAGATCAATATTGCATACTAACAAAGACTCTAAGATCTATGAAACTAATGTAAGATGAATGTGGTCAAATAAGAGATGGAAAGATGAATCATAAACATATTGGATGTCAGTGAACAAAAGTGGATGGAAATGGGTGAATTTAATTCAGACAATCACACCATTTATTACTGTGGGAAAAAATCCCTTAGAAAAATGGAGTAATTCTTATAGTCAATAAATACGTGAGAACAGCAGTATTGGGGTATAATCTCAAAATGAGGAATTAATATCTGTTTAAATCCAAGGCAAACTATTCAACATCAGAGTAGTACAAGTTTATGGTGCAGCTGCTAAGACCGAAGAGGCCAAGATTATCAGTTCTATGAAGACCTACAATATCTTCTTGAAATAACACCAAAAGAAATGTCACATTCACCATAGGGGATTCAAATGCTAAAGAAGGAAATCAAAAGATAATTAAAGTAACAGACAAAATGTCTTGGAGTACAAAATGAAGTGGGGCAGAGATTAAGAGAGTTTTGTCAAGATAACTCACTGATAATCACAAACACAATTTTTCAACAGCCCTACAATTATCTCCACACATGAATATCACCAGATGGTCAAAATGGATTATATACTTTGTGGCCATAGGTGAAGAATCTGTATATAGTCAGTTGAAATTAAAACTGACTGCAGCTTAGATGATGAGATTCTTATTGCAAAATTTACACTTAAATTATGACTATGAAATGGAGGCGATAAGTAATTTTAAAGGATTATATATGGTAGACAGAGTGTCTGAAGAACTATGGAAAGAAGTTAGTAACAGTGTACAGAAGGCAACAATAGAAAACATTTCAAAAATAATGAAAAGCAAGAAAGCAAAATGGCTGTCTGATGAGGCTTTCCCTCTGAGGAAAGAGGGAAAGTGAAATGTAAAGGAGAAAGGTAAAGCATATCCAAATGAATGCAGAATTCTAGATAATAACAATGAGAGATAAGGCTTTCTTAAGTGAAAAATGCAAAGAAATAGAAGAAAACAATACAATGGAAAGGATAAGATATCTCTTCAAGAAAAATAGAGACATCAAGGGAATGTATTGTGAAAAATGGTCATGATAAAAGATGAAGCTGGGAGAGACTTAAGCAGAAGAGATTAAGAAGTCACAGGAATACACAGAAAGAGCTATATAGGAATGATAGATCAGTGCACAGCACTGATAAACATGATGGTCATCATTGACTTGATCTAAAGTCAGGTATCCTAGGGAATTAAGTCAAGTGGGCGTTAGAAAGCATTTGTAGTGGGGTGGCTATGTGGCATAGTGAATAGAGTGCAGGTTCTTGAGTCAGGAGGACCTGAGTTCAAATCTGGCCTCTTAACATATAACACTTAACAGGTTCTATAACTCAGAGATACCTATGAAGAACTGCACTATAGAAAGAAAACTCTACCAAGCTAATATTTATTCCTTCAGTTCAGCTCTAGAGTTTTTGCCATTGTTAAAAACATCCAACTTAACACAAAAGAACTAACCATATGACCTTGGACAAGTCACTTAACCCCAATTACCCTACATTCTCCCTCCAAAAAAGTAAAAAAGAAAAAGAGAAAGCATTTCTAACAATAAAGTTAATGGAGATTATGGAATACCAGCTGATTTATTTGAAATTCTAAATGCTGTTAAAGTGCTGCACTCAATACGTTAGGAAATTTGGGAAACTAAATGGTGTACACCAAATTGGAAAAGATCAAGTGAGGTCCCAATCCTCAAGAAACCCGAGGCATGTTCAAATTATTGGCCAATTGTGCTCATTTGACATACCAGCAAGGTTAGTGTCAGTAATATGTGAACCAAGAATTACCATAAGAGCAGGCTAGGTTTTTGAAGATGCAGAGGAATTGGAGGCCAAATTGCCATCATTTATTGGATTATAGGTTATTTGATTGTTAATACTTTGGAGTCTTTTATCATTTGATGTGTAAGACAGAAGATGTAAAGATATAGAGGAAATGAGGAACTTTGCAGCATTTAGGAGGATAGCCTGACAAACATCCAATGACTAAGGACTAGCCTCAATCATTTACTACTTCTGCATGCAACCCAGACCATGTCACATAAACTCTGCCTTCTTTTCCTTAGCTGATGAATGTGGTGAAAATACTCTGGGAGTTACAACCAACCCTGTACACAGGAAGCCCAGGCTACAAGCTAAGAATAAAGTAGAGGGAGAGTTGATGCATGATTTTTTGCTTGTAGATGATTGTTATAATAGCCTTACAAATTATTAACATATTATTATAGAGATAGCAAGAAAGACATCTATATCTGCTTCATTGAGTATACTGATGCCTTTGTATAAAGCCAAGCACAAGCAAATTCCCGAAAGAATGCTACTGTTAACAGCTTTTAAGATTCGGATTACACATTAAGAGTAAACACACCATTTATTCCATTACAAATCAAGGTTCAGTACAATATTCACAATATAATATTCTCAATATTACATCTTATTACAAAAAGTCACAATATAGTGTTCGTAACAGCTTAACATTAGGATGGCTGCACAGTTTTCATTACAGTGGCCACAATATTTAGAACAAGGAACAAAAGAAGAATCACCGGATTTCCCTAAGGGGGAATCCCTTCTCACTTAATGATTCAATCAATCAATTAACAATATACCAATTTTCCACTCATGGGACAACCATTAACTTAATCAGTCACTCATCTAGCAGTCAGTCACTAAAGTTAGATTCCCAGTCATTAGAAAACCACACAAACTTTCCACCCCTTGGTTTCCATCACACCTCAGTTTAGTCCAAGGGGAGGCCTTTTCTTCATCTTGACTCTGGGTGGTCTCTCTGATTCCCTGGATCCCCTTCCATGGTCCTAGCTCCCTCCTGAATCAGCCAAACAGTCACCTGGATTCAGAAGCAGACAGCTGCCACGTTCTGTTAAGTCCTCAGAGGTAGACAACTCCCAGGTCCTTGTCTAGCCCTTAGGGCAATCCCCGTCACACACTGAAGTTCACAGGGTCCAGCACATCTCAAACCCTTCACCACTTCTCTTGCCTGGAACTCAAGGCTCAGCCAGGCCATGAATAAACAAAGTCTCATCCTGCCTGCTTCTTCAATCTTCCAGCAGTTCAGTTGGAAGTTTGATTATCAGGATCCCAACAAAATGGAATAAGTTGTCAGAGAGATTGGGAGTATTAAGTCATCTTGCTTGTTGCATAAGGAACCTGTACGTGGGTCAAGAATGAGAATTAGAACTGAACATGGAAGAACTGATTAGTTTTTAAATTGGAAAAGGAGCACAATAAGGTTTAATATTTTTACCTTATTTAACTTATATGAATAATACATCATACAAAATGCCAGACACAAGGGATCAAAAGTAAGAATTAAGATTGCTGGGAGAAATGTCAGTGACCTCAGATATTCAGATGAAGCCATTCAAATGGAAGAATGTGAAGAATAACTAAGAAGCCTCATTATGAGAGTGAAAGAGGACAACGTAAGAGCTGACTTGAAGCTTAATGTGAAAGACAATACAAAACAAAGCTCTTGACAACTTAGCCCATCATTTCCTGGCAAATAGAGGGAGAAGCAAGGGGAACAGTGTCCAATTTTATTTTATATTCTTAGTCTTAAAGATCACTGCAGATGGTGACTGGAACCATAAAATTACAAACAAAACAAAACAAAACAAAACCTTGTTTCTTACAAGGAAAACCCTAGGAAATCTGCACAGTATACTAAAAAGCAGAGACATCACTTTCCTGTCAAAGATATGTATAGTCAAATATATGTTTTTTCCAAAACAATACATATCTATGACAGTTGGAAACTGAGCACTACAGAGTTGATGCTTTTAAACTATGGTCATGGAGAAGATTTTTGAAAATTCCTTGGATAACAAGAAAGTTAAATCAGTCAATACTTAAAGCAATTAATTAAAGTTATTCATTGAGAGATCAAAAACAGAAGTTTAAATACTTTGGCCATGTAATGATAAAAGAGGACTTATAGGAAAAGATCCTAATGTTGGGAAAGATTGAAGGGATAAGGAAAAGACTACAAAGGATGGGAGGAATAAAAATTATGATGAAAACAATGAATATGAACTTAGACTTTGAGGGACAGTGGAAGATAATGGTGCATTATGGGCCATGTAGTCATAGAGAATCAGACTTGACTGAAAGATTCAACAATGACATCTCCTATCATGACCTCGTACTGTGACCTTTGACAATTTTTATTATCCTTTGTTAACTTCACTTTCTCAATAAATGTGTCAGATCAGATGCTATTTTTTAATACTTTTGGAAAAAAAAAACATTGTTCAGTATTCTATTCTTCCATCTCAAGGTACTGACGATATCAAAGAATTCTACAGTTTTAGCCATTTTCCTGATTTTATAGACCCCTTGCCTCAACCAAGTAGTTGCATCTATCAGATAAGAGTATCTGAACTGTCAAACAAAGACTTTTCTATTAGGTAGTTTATTTGCCATCTCTACTCTTGTTTGTATTGAGCAGTGTTTCTGGGTCTCTGGACTAACATCAATGTTAAACCTTAAGTTTACTGGTAGGTTGTTATAAAAAGTGCAGGTGTGATTTGGCATCAATCTAGCATAAGTCAAAGGGAACCTCACGGGATACCACAATATATCTTGCCTATTCTTTAGTTAGGTTCTATACCTCAGAGATACCTAGCAAGAATTGCCCTATAGAAAGAAAACTCCACCAATCTAATATTTGTTCCTTCAGTTCAGCTCTAGAGTTCTTACCATGGCTTCATTTTTTTAAATTTTCATGCCCAATTCTATTATCGCTTATGCATATTCTGTTACTCTATATTTTGCCTTCATTGTCAAGGAGTATAATTAATTCCCTAATACCCTACTAGCATGCTGCTAATATCTTCAGCACTTGTAGACTCAAGTACTTTCAGAGAGGCACAAAGATGCTGGATCTGGCAATGTGTGCATCAACCTCATTACTGATGTGTACATTCCTGGAAAGTATACTGCCAAAGAAAGTGAAGTTATCCACAATATTCAAAATTTCTCTATTTGCTGTAACCTCTGTTTCTATGTATGCAGGGTGAAGTGCTGGCTGATGGAGCACCTGTGTTTTCTTGGTATTAATTGTTAGGCCAAAGTAGCACAAGTATTAGAGAACTGATCCATATTTTGGTGCACTTGAGAGGCAATGAATGCACAATCATCAACAAGCAAAATATCATTCATCAAGTCTTCCTCTATTTTATTCTTGGCTTGTGGCCTGGGCTACCTGTGTACAAGGTTATAACTTCAACTCCCAGAGAATTTTCAGCACATTCACCAGATGAGAAAAGACAGGTTTGGTCTGGGTCACATGCAAGAGTAGTAAATTTTTGAGGTTAGTTGTTAGTCATTGAATGCTTGTCAGGCTATCATCCTAAATGCTGCAAAGTTCCTCACTTCCTCTATAACCTTCTGTCTTCTGTTACACCTCAAATCATAATAGACTCCCGAAAATTTAAGATGACCTTCTAAAAACTACGGGTTTTTACCCCGTTCTCACAGATTACTTCTGTCTCTGCTTTCTTGATTACTTGTCTTGATGGGAATTTATGCTTGTGATCAGTTGTTCAGTCATGTCCAACTCTTCAGGACCCCATGGATCATGGGTCCTTGCTAGGTCTTTCTGTTCTCCACTATCTCTCAAATTCTGTACATTTTCATCTTTGTTGTTTCTATGATATTATCTCATTCTTTGCCTTTCCTTTCTTCATTTGCCTTCATTTTTTCCCCTATATCAAGCTCTTTTCCAATGAGCACTGTCTTCTCATTATGCAACCACTGTATTTACACTTCAGCTTCAGTATTTAACCTTACAATGAATAGCCTGAATTAATTTATTTAAGTATTGATTGATTTTATCTTCCTGCTCTCCAAGGGACTCACAAAAGTCTTCTCTAGAACCACAATTTGAAAATGTTAATTCTGTGGTGGTCAGGTTTCCTTACAGTTCAACTCTCACAGGGTCCTGGTGAATTGGAAGGTTCTTAAACATTGCTTTGTGGCTCCACTTATGCTACTCATTTTTTAGGCAGGCAGAGTTGAAATGATGTTATGGATATATAGATTAGAAATATCCATCATGATGCAAAGAGTTCCAATGTATGGTGGTGGATAATTTTGATACTTGGTGGAAGCTTTTGAAGGTTAAATTTTGCATCTCTTTAGAAATGATGCAAAGTATCTAGGGTCCTTTTAAGTAAACTGCCCCCTCCTTATCTTTTCTTTCATTCCAATGCCAGGAATATTTTATACTTTTTCTATTTTGAAGACTGAAGTTTATTCTGAGGAAAATATTGTACTTTAATATCCACGTGAAGATGACAGAAAATATTCATTGGAATAGTTCAGTTCTCTTATGTTTTTATGTTGTCCTCTAACCTCAATGACACTTTCCAAAGTCAATATGAACAGTAACCCACAGTGACAGGCAGTAAGGGAAGTCGAACTTCATTGATTGACTGATTAACACAATTGTTCTATTTATAAAACTAATGGACAAGTTAATATTTACTTTGTTAATGGAACCCTTAATATAAAAAGCATGACTTTCTTTTTGATTGAAAGTATGACAACTGAACAATCACCTGCAAAAGATAACTTCTAGTTATCTAATCTAATTGCCTTAATTGCTCCCTGATGGATTACATATAATACATAATTGTGTCCATCACATTTATATAAATAGACCTGGCCCAACCTGGTAACATGAATTTTTCTAATTTTAGCACTACACTGTTCATACTTATTTTTCTTGTTTTATTTTAAAGAACAAATGGGGATACTACTTATGAACAGTCAATCAATCAATCTTTCACATGACTATCTCAATATGAGTTTTTCTTCTAACCTCCTCCCATACAGATATTTAAATTCTAATTGTGGAGTGGAGATTTTTATAATCATATAAAATAAACAATTTTCTTCTGATAAGTGATGAAAATTCTTTTTAAACAAGAACTGCTTTTACTTACAATCATATCAGTGAGAGGGGTCAAGACAGAGAGATAAAATGAGACAAAAAGGAGGGCAAAGGAGAGAAAGTCAGAGAGACAGAGACAGATACAGAGACAAACAGGGAGAGACCTATGGAGATCAGAAGAAGGAGAACAAGAACAAGAAGACAACAATAATGATGAAGAAGAAGAAGAACAAGAACAAGAACAAGAAGGAGAAGAGCACAAAGAACAAGAAGAAATGGGTATCTTAGAAAGCAATCCACTATGTGTGTCACATAGAAAGGCAGTTAGCAGAGCAAGCAAAACCATATTTCTTTTTTTATCTCATTTTTCAGGAAAGGCATTTTTTTTCAAAATTATATTATTGCCTTTTCAATGTCCCTGAAATTTACATTCTTCTCTAAACTGTATATCATACGTCTTTAGCCATCTCAGCAGAAGCTGTAATATTCTTTCAATCTTTCATATTTTATTGGAAATGAGTTGTTGAAGAGTTGAAAAGGGTTGAGAGAGCTCAATGGGATTGTGCCTCTAAGGTATTCAGGTGTTTTCATCATGCATATCTTCCACCTCTGGTGGCCTCTACTACTTTGGGATGAAAATTGAAGTTTCATTGGTGCCTCTGGTCCCAGTCTTTCCTGAATAAAATGTCAAATCTGTTTTTGCTAGCATCTTAGATGGTGATTGATGCAATATCACAGAGCACATATTTTCTGTCCTGTAAAATGGCCATAAGAGAATATACAATGTCTTCTCTCTATGTCTTTTATGAGAGGGAACATATTTTTCTTCCCTTAATGTGCTACATAAATTTGTATTATTTTGTTATTATACTTATAATTATCTTATTTATTGAATAGTTGCCTGGGGCACAGAGAGGTAATTAACTTGCCCAGGAAAAAATATCTAACATATATAAGAGATGAGACTTGAACTCCATCTTCTATACCTCATTGGTATATAGTGGATCTCTCTCTCTCTCTCTTTCCCTCCCTCTCTTTCCTCACTCCTTCTCATGTTATACAGTGTAATGACAAGAAAAGGGGTAGTTAACACCTTCTTTCAGCAATTGAATTAACAACTTTTTTCATGTTCAAGTTTCTTTTGAACCTTGTATCAAGTCTGTTAAGAAACTGAATGTGTGAACACCACATTGTGTTAACTCCTGGAGAGGAGGTAATGATCATATGTAAGGAGAGGCCCAGGCTAGAGACAGCAGAACTGAGAAGAGAACTCTTGTGGAGGCAGAGTCTAGAAGCAGAAAATTTTGGTATCCCAGCACTCTGTCTGTTATGTCTCTGTTGATGTTTGTCTGTGATACTTTGTACAGAAGCCCTGGGATCTTACTGGAAAACCTGAAATAGGACTTTCTGGTTGTCTGTTAACAAAGTCCTAGAGGAGGGTTTTGGAAGTCCAGGAATTTTACTGAAGATTTTTATTGAATTCTTGGACCTTGTTTGTAGGTCTCTGTTGATTTCTATATTAATGATTTGTATTGAGTTCTCAGACTTTGTTGGTGGGTCTGAGTTGATTTCACAGGCAGATAGTGATTTGATAATGGTGCTGGAAATATGTATTAATATTATTGTGACTCTACTAAGTTTTGTCTTCCCAGAAACAGGAACTGTGAAGGACTTGATGTGGACTGGACACTGTGAGCTTCAATATGAAATAGGAAATATATAAAGAACTGGATGAAGAACTACATAAGGAACTGGAACTGGGACCATGGAACAGGAACCATGAAAGCTGGGAGCCAGCCTCAAGTCAAGATGAAAAGACCACTTCTTGAGTACCTAATGCTGACTGAAAACATTGCGGTTTGCTGTGACCTAGGGGTGGAGAACTTTGACATATATACTTTGTGTCAATTAAAGAGGCTTGTCTCCTTAAGAGTGATTGAATTAAGGATTTACTAAATAAATACCATCTTTTGATTAAAACTGTGTGTCCACTTTCTTGAAAATTATGTGGCAACTTTGTATTAAGTTGTGAAGTTATAACATTCTGAATGATGTATTTTGATTTTCTGTGAATGTTTTACTCTGATTTGTTACTGAATAGAGAGCTCACTATACTGTGTAATCAGAAACTTGAAAACTGCTCACAGCAGCTTTGGAAAAGCTTGGTTTTACATAAAGTTAAACGATACGTATATAGATGGATCTATTGATACATAATATCCCCACAATATAAAAGATGAAGAAAGGCTTTTCATAGTTTTCTTTAGAGGCAGCATGGTAGCACAGTGCATAGAAGGTTGGGCTTGGAGGAAGAAAGGCCTGATTTTAAATCCTGATTCAGACACTTAGTCTCAGGGCAACATTAGGGAAATCACAAAATTTTTTTCCAACCTGTTTTTCCATATT
Organism: Pseudocheirus occidentalis; assembly: GCA_028646575.1. Lineage (NCBI taxonomy): Eukaryota > Metazoa > Chordata > Mammalia > Diprotodontia > Pseudocheiridae > Pseudocheirus > Pseudocheirus occidentalis. The sequence continues at coordinate 14,368 of JAQQSW010004157.1, forward strand.
AATAAAATTAGGGAAATAGACTGAATGGACCTAAGGTACTTTTGGTTCTAAATTTATTATCCTATGATTCTATTATCTTCCTTACTCAGATGATCATTGCCTTGTCATATTGCTTTGGATGAGAGAGTCCTGTAATTGGGA
>JAQQSW010004158.1:0-14508 GCA_028646575.1 Pseudocheirus occidentalis
TTCTTCTCCTCCAGAGTTAGCAAAATCCACTGACCTTTCTCTTAGCCTTTTTTTCTTCTGGCCTGATAGATGTGGTAACTGTGCCTCCAGTGCAGCCAATCTGCTTTCCTCTAGCCGCAGTTCCCCGCCTGATGCCCCAGGGCTTGACCCAGCCAGGGTTTCGGCGGCGGGTCCCAGACTGCTGGGAAGAGTCCTGCCTGCTGTGCTATGTGTAGCAACAGATATGCTTTCTGTCTTTTGGAGAGTTTGGGAACTTGAAAATATGTTTAGCATCCCATTTTATGAGTTTTTTAGTGTGTTTTTGTGGGAGCTGTGGTGCTTTGCTGCTTCTATGCCACCATCTTGGTTCCTCCCCTCCGCAGATCCAGAATCTTAAGGAAGAAAATGACACCTTGGACATTTGAATTGGTAAAATGAAGGCAGCAAAATTGTAACAGATCAAGAAATACTTAAACAAAATAAAAATAATGAAAAATAGAAGAGAAAGTCAAACATCTTATAAGAAAAGCAATAGTTTTGGATAATAGATCAAAAGAGAAAATATAAAAATAATCAGACTAACTGAAATTTATGATTAAAAAAGAATCCTAATACAATAATATAAGAAATAATTGAAGAAAATTGTCCTGAAGCATTAGAAAGGGGAGAGTAGAAATAGAAAAAATTCCATTGATCATCACTTAAAAGAGATCCCATGAGGAAAACTCATAAGAATATAATAGTCAAATCCTGAAACCCACAACTTAAGGATGAAATATTACATGTATCAAGGTAAAAAAAATATGGTGCCACAGTTAGAATTACACAAGACCTAGCAGCAGAGATATTAAAGGACCACATGTCTTGGAACACAATATATCAAAGAGCAAAAGAAGTGGGGCTCTGGCCAAAAATACTATATCCTACAAAGTTATTTATTGTCCTGAATGGAAAACAAAATGGGTGTTTGATAAACTTTCAGACTTTGAAGACTTTGTTAAAAAAATTCTGAACTTAATAGAAGATTCACCATTCAAGAACCAAGAGAAATATAGGGTAAATACCAAAGACTAATTACAATGGATTCATAAGGACAGACTATTTACTATTTATATATGCAACATGTATGTTTAAGATTCTTATTAGTAATTGGGGAGCCCATAAGAAAGATTGGGCTAAATGTGAATCTGATGTGATTTTTTAAAATAAAACCATTTAGGAACAGCTAAAAAAGAAGTTATTATTTTATGCTCTATGAGGTACAAGGGGAACAATTGATAAAAAGTAATTAGACAGGAGAGGACTGATAGTTATGGTAACCTACTTTCATTGGGAATAGGTTTACATATACATATATATTTAGAAGTGTATGAAAGGCTTCTTAATTCAGTAGAAAAAGTGGTGGTGAAATAAGGAAGGGGAGAATACAATGGAGGGATCTTTAGAAGGGAAAATGAGGAAATAGGTAAAGAACCATGTATAGATTTATTGGAATGGGAGGATAGGGGAGGGATGCTTGGAGGGGGGTAGGAAGTAATAGGATGGGAAGCTAACAGGTAGAAGTAAATTATAGGAGGTAGGAGGCATAGGAAATAAGAGATAAAATCAAAGATTATATGACAACTCCCAAGGACTCATTATGGAAAGGTTATCCATACCCAGAGAAAGAATTATAGTCAGAATGCAGACTGAATAAACTACTTACTCTTATTCTTTTGTTTCTTGTTTCTCATTATTCATTCCATTAATCATAATTCTTCCTTAAAATTTGACTAATGTTTAATGTGAAGGCACATGTAGAACCTATATTGGATTGCATACTGTCATGGGGAGGGAGGAAGGGCAGTTTGGAGGAGAAAGTTTGGACCTCAAAAACTTGTGGAACTGAATTTTGTAAACTAATAGCAAATAAATTTTAAAAAGAGATAGGCACAAATATTTTTTTAAAAAGATCAGTAGTGGAATATGTTGGAAAGGTGTATGTGTGTATATGTGTATTACTTACCATACTGGCTTTCTTGAAATGAAAATTTATTGTTATATATTTTGAATCATCTCTTATGTTCTGCTATGCAAATAATATTTTTTTCTTTTTTACTTTGTATTTAAGTTCCAATATTTAAGGGTTTATTTTTGTTTGTTTCTCTTCTCTATTCTGTATTTCTGTTCTGCAGTTTGACTCTAAAGTAAATTTTTAAAAATATATTAAAAAATATTGACTACAAAGTCTTCAGGTTTTATAATCCTGGTCCATCAAGATCACCTCCAGCAGCTACAACTGAGGAGAATAAATGAAAGAGAATAGAAACATGCATGCTTAGCCACATTTTTCAGAGGGAAAATAGATGAAGAACAAAGGAAGGAATTACTTCTCTTCTCGTATGTTCAGTTCATGGCACTCACACAGTGAGTGAACTGTGCTGTTATAACAGATAAGACTAGTTCAAAAGAGAAGAAGAAAGTATGACAAACAAGAGAAAACAAGTAGTTCTGTCTTGCCAACTTTAAAGACACACACAGTCAATCCAAGTAGACTATGCAGATTCACGTGGTTGGGGATACGAAAGCTTCCATATTACTGAAATCTGAATATGCTCCAAAGGTCCTTCAGAGTTCCTCCCTGTTAGGAGGATTAGGAATAAACAGACAAGTAGCCTGAGTTACATACACACACACACACACATACACACACACACACACACACACACCACAAATACACGCACAGCTTGTGCACCGTTTTTCTGTGTTTATTCGTGTGCATGTGTTTGTGTGTACACAAAAATGTATTTATATACACATACAAATACACATAAACCTGTATATTGATGTATATATGCATGTATACACATGTATGTTCATACATATGCATATTTTTTCAGTCATGCTTGTTCTATGGTAAAATTCATGCAATTAATTATGAAAGAACATCATTTTAGAGAGCACTTGTTTCCCAGGAGGCTTTGTGTTTGAAGTATGTACATAGTTATATATACATACACGTATATTTAGCTGTCTTTTATGTCCTGTTCATTAATAGCTCAAGATGACAACTCTGACAATCTGTTTGTTATATGACACACATTTAAGGGAAAAAATTATTATTTTAACTCAAAGCTTTATCTGGCTCATTGTTGTTCTCATTATCCATTTTTCATTCTTATAGACAACCAGTGACATCAGGAGAGTGATGGCTTGACTTGCAAGTGAATTGGATTTAAGTGGGACAGAGTTGCACAAAGTCATCAGCCCCACTCTCTTCCAGAGTCATCAGAGTACAGTGTCAAGGCATACTTTAGTCTTATATGTAAAATCAAGGAACAAATTCATTTGTAATGACACTTCAGATAGATTACTACCTATTTACCTATGAGCAACCTTTCTCTGGAACTTTGCATAGAACATGGGCAAAACTGGCCTCCACTTTGCCATTTATTTCAATCCATGCTTTGATGCCTGTAATGATGACAGCACCATTACCTGCAACTTCAGGCAGGAAGGTATATAATTAACTTATTCTTTCGGCCAGGGAGCAGGTTGTAAATCTGCATGACCTTTGAAGGAACTCCCTTTACTGTAAGACTATCTGATGGTTTTTAGTTTGATTTCCCTAATTGTCTTAACTTAGACATTATCAGTTTCTTGCAAATTAATGATGACTTCAATGTCAAAGCAATGAACTTTGACTGAGCCCTCCAACTGAGGCAGTTATAGACCATTCTCCACTCCTGGGAGTCTCTTATAACTAGTAAAAGTGATGATGGAAACTGACATTTTCTGTGTTATTCTGGTATAAAGGATAGACGGCTTAATTAGAAGTTGGGAGGGATGGCTGTGTGACCAAGGACAATTCTCTTCACCTATATGATCCTTGGCGACTCCCTAGAATAGAATTTATCTACCTTGGATCCATGCATATATTTTGCATGGGAAAAACATGACATTGTTTTTATCAACAACTTCTGGTTTTCTTAGTTTTTTGTTGTTTTTTATATGCAAAGATTTATTCGAATTCATACAATATTGCTTCCCTTCCTCATGGGTAGGGTAAGGGTGAGAGGAAGGGAGAGAATTTGAAAATAAAAAAATAAAGAAATTTAAAAAATATATCTTTAAAAATTCTCCATAAAATGCAAAACAAGAACAATAATACAATAAAGTATACTGAGCAGTCCCAGGGCTTCACCAGCCTGTCAGAAGCCCATGAAAGCAAACCAATACATTAAACAAAGGATACAAAATGGGAACCCAATGATTTCATAACTGGCCCTGTTATCTTGCAAGGACTCTACTCTTCACACATCATGACAGAAGGCCTATAGACATTAAAGTTATGATGCTCTGGGCAAATGACACATATGACACTTGCTCTGTACTATTTATCTGGTAATCAGTCACTTAACAATATTTGTACAATCAGATAGGGCATTTAACAACATTTGTACAATCAGATAGGGCGAGCATTTTTACATGCTATATTAAGAGCTCAAATATGATATTAATTTTGAGAAGATTTTCAAATTTAAATTACTGTTTTATCCTGTAATGCCTTCATCATGTTCATCATGAGATTTTAATGAACTTCTTTGTCATTTCAAATTCAGATTTTTTTAAATCACATTCTAAGAAAAGAGAGGAATCAATGTTCAATGACCAATTAGTCAGATGTGATCAAATGTGACCAAGCATTCAGGAGCAAATATCTTTACCTATTCCGCTTTTTACCTTTTAAATATTTCTATTCATTCCCTATTCACACCAGGTAACCAGGTAACAAGTGCTTTATATCATTACATTTATTTCTTCTAAAATATTATGATAATGTGTGACCTATTGGGCTCTAAACAATTAATATATTTGAATATCAGGACATAATTATCATTTTATTTGATATAACAAAATCATAGCTTTGGTGGGTAATATTCTGATAAACTAGGGACATGATAATTAATTATTCATATTATAATATTCCCATAAAAATAAAAAAACTTATTATTTTTTCCATGTACTCTAATTAGATGAATACCATGTAGCCATCAAATGTGTCTTCCAGTCAAAAAGAAGTAAATGCATACTGTGAATATCCCAAGAACCTAATATTCAGGAATTCTTTATATAGTCAATGCATACATAATTCTTTTCCTGAAACCCTGAGATAATTACAGGAAAAAACAACTTGTATCTGAGAATGTTATTTTAGTCACTGGCCTTGATAAAATAAGAATATACATTCCCTATTTTGCCTTAAAGCAATTCTTTATTATTTTTAATAGAATCTGCTACCCAACTGGCACAAAATAATTGTACCTACTTGCAATTACACGTGCACCCAAATATGCTCTCATTCAGTTAAGATGAGGCTATTTAATAAAGGAAATGTGGATTGCCATTTCAAACTAGGGATAGTCTGCAGTTTTCAACTAGAGTTTTCTTCTCCATTGATGCAGTTGAGTTTGCATACACACACACACACACACACATATTGCATTGCACCATTATAAAGAACAAAACAAAAACACAGAAATCCAGAACAAAAATAAATATTTTGTTGGAACTATGCAGATCATATTCCTGAATGTAGATGGCTGATCTTTGGAGTGTTTGGGGCTGGTAATAAATGTGTTCTCTTACACATACATACACAAACACACAGAGAGACACACACAGACACCTAACACTCATTTTTTTCTAATTTCAGCATATGATGATTTTTAATATCAGATTTTCAAAACAAAATTATTATTTGAAATTTAATCTTCATGTCTATCATAGAAATTGACTCATAAACCTGAGTAGCTCCAGGGCTAGTTCTAATGATTGTAGTAGACTTGATTTCCTACTTTCTTGTAAATTTTTGTTTCTTTTTGCTCCTTCCTTCTTTTCACCTTTCTTCCTTTATTGCTTCCCTCTGTCATCCCCTTGTATTTTTTCTTTTTTTTCCTTCTTCCCTTCTCTTTTTAATTCTTTTTAAATATAATTATTTTGTTTGTTTTTTTAAATCATTCATTTCCATGATGTTTTTGAGTTATACATTTTCACCCCATGTTCCCCCTACCCCCGATTCCAAAACAGTGAACCCACTATAAAGCCCCTCCCTTAATCTGCTCTCTTTTGTACCCTCCTCCAACACCCCTCCAACTTTCTGGTAGGGCAGGGAGGGTCTCCCTACCCCATCCCCTGTATTTCTTAATTCTAGTTGCATGTATTGCAGAGCTTTAAATTCTAGATACTTTGGGTTCCTCCGTTGTCACCCACCCCCACTGTAAGGACAAGCAATTCAATACAGGCTGTGGTTGTGGACAAATTGTGACAGTGATCACATGTCACTCCTTCCTATTCATCTAAAACCTTGTTCTTTTCTCTACCCTGTCCATGTCCCTTTACTGAACTGTGTGTTTCCAGCAACCCTCCCCCAGATCCTGCCCCCCACTCCATCATCCCACCTCTCATCCACATACCCCCTACTCTCCTGTGTGGCATGATACCCAGTTTAGGGTTTATGTCATTCCTTCCCTAAGCCAAATTCAATGAGAATAAATTAAAGTAAAGTTGTAACACTTATCCCTTGCCTGTCCTATATGGGATGATTAACCCCATTTTGTCTCTCCCTGTCTCCTCTCATTCTAGTCCTCTCCTGCCTCAGAATTTTACCTTTTAAAGTATTATCCCTTCATATTCAATTGATCCTATGCCCTCTATGAACACACATACACACCTGCTCACATGTGTATTCCTACTCATGTAAAGCCTCCTATATAGACATATGTGTAAGTATACATATACATACATACATTCATATATACATATATACATACTTTTGTATTCTCTTCACCTATCCTAATACTAAGAAAAGTTTCATAAGTTACTATTATCATTTTTCCATATTGGCATGTAAATAGTTCAACTTTGATAAGTCCTTATGATTTCTTTCCCATGTTTACCATCTCATGCTTCTTGTGTTTGATTGTCAAATTTTCTGTTTACTTCTGGTTTTTTCAGCAAGAATGCTTGAAAGTCGAATTACCATATTTCCCCTGGAACATTATACTCAATTTTTCTGGGTAGGTGATTCCTGTTTTTAATCACAGCTCCATTGATCTTCAAAATGTCATATTCCAGGCCCTTTGATTCCTCAGTGTAGAAGGTGCCAGATCCTGGGTTATCCTAGTTGTGTTCCCACAGTATACGAATTGTTTTTTGTTGGCATCCTGTAATATTGACTCCTTTAACTGGGGCCTCTGGAACCTGGCAATAACATTTCTGGGAGTTTTATTTTGGGGATCTTTTTCAAGAGGTGATTGGTGAATTCTTTCAAGTTCTAGTTTGCCCTCTGAATCTAAAACATAAGGAAATTTGCTTTGAGAATTCTTGAAGGATGTTTTCCAAGTTCTTTTTTTTATCATGGCTTTCGGGTAGACCAATAATTTTCAAATTGTCTCTCCTGGATCTATTTTCCAGGTAGGTGGTTTTTTCAAGGAGATATTTCACAGTGCTTGCTATTTTTTTAATTTGTTTATAACTGTTCAATAGTACCGTGATTTCTCAGAAAGTTATTAGCTTCTGTTTGCTGCACTCTAATTCTGAAAGAATTACTCTCTTCAGAATGCTTTTAAGATTCTTTTTTCCATTTGCCAAATCCAACTTTTTAAGGCATTCTTCTCCTCATTGGCTTTCTGGGAATCTTTTGTCATTAGATTTAATCTATTTTTTAAAATGTTGTTTTCTTTAGTCAGGTTGTTGACTCTCTTTTCATGATTTTCTTGCATCATATTCATTTCTCTTCCCAATTTTCCTTCACTTCTCATATTTGTTTTTCAAAGGCCTTTTTCAGTTGGTCTATAACTTGTAGGCCATCTTCAAGTGTCTTGGAAGCATTTGATGTGGAAATTCTGACTGGGTTGTCTTCCTCCTGTTCCATGCTTTTATCCTTTTTTCCACAAAAAAGGATTCTAGAGTTTTATTGCTGTTTTTATTTTGCTCCCTTTTCCTCATGTTGGCCAGTCAATTAATTGCTTGAGTTTTTTTAGGTCTGTGGAACTCTGCTTCCAGGGGGAAAGCTCTGTCCCAAATTGCCAGGGTTTTCACAGCTGCTGGAGCTATTGGGGTGGTGCTGCACCCCCCACCATCTTTGGCTTGCTGAAAGCACACCCCAGCACTACTACCCAAGACCACGATCCAGATCCAGGCCGCTCAATGAAAGAGCCCTTGGCTCTGTTCAATTGTCTCAGCCCCCTGCAATTGGCAGTCCCGCAGCTCTAAAGTAGCCCAGTGGAGGCAGTTGCTGGAGGCAGCAGATCCTGCCATTTCCCCCACTACTTCCTTGCCCTTAGAGCAGATTGACCAAAATCCTTTCCTCAGAAAAAAAAATGTATCTTGAAAGCTTGACTTTCACTGACCTTTCTCTAGTCCTTATTTTTCCTGGGTTGATAGATGTGGAGATTGCTCCAGATACTGCATATGTGCTTTCAGGTAGACTCATGCTGCAGCTTGTCTTCTCCCAACCACCCTGGGGCCTGGCTGCAGTTTCAGTTTCTGGTTGAGTTGGCCTCGGTTCTCAGCCTGCCGCAATGAGCCCCATCTCTTGAGCTTCATTCAGCGTGAGATGTGTTTTCTGTGAGCTTTTTTGTGAATTTGGAAGCCCTAAAATTTTTTAGTGTCATACTTTATGGATACTTAGGATAGCTGTGTGGGAGCTGCAAAACTTTGCTGCTTCTCTGCCACAATCTTGGCTCTGTCCCACTCTTTTTCATTCTTTCTTCCCTACTCCTTCCTTTTCTTTCCCTCCTGTTTCTTTCTGTCTCTTTTCCTCCCTTCCTTCCTCCCTCATTCCGTCCCTCCTCACCTCTGATTTATTCCCACTTAAATATATTCAGTAGCATTAGAATGAAGCTCTGGGATTCATTGCCTAGGATTCAAATTGAAGTCTTATATCACATTGTCTAGATGAGAGAGAGAGAGAGAGAGAGAGAGAGAGAGAGAGAGAGAGAGAGAGAGAGCAAGGGAGAGAGACATCGAGGGAGAGACAGAAAGACAGAGAGAAACACAGATAGACATATGTTGCTGTTAAAACACTTCATAAATACATGATGAGATGTAGAAATACTAATTATATAATTTACTGATGTCCATATCATAGTAATTATGTTCAATAAAGTACAGTACAAATAAAAATTGATACCTTAATCCCAGTGAATTGCTGAGTCAAACAATTAACTATAGAAACAATAGAAAATGTCATGAAACTGACAGTGACAAAACAAATTTTAATTTATGGGCAACATATAAACAAATCCTTGTATAAAAATTAAATCTCTAAATAATTTCATGAATAAAAGAAAAAAATAATCAATTGGGATTTCCCCCTCCACACAAAAAGGCAAAAAACAAACAAACAAACATATCCCAAACTAGGCAAAACAGTTGACATTCCTAAAAGCCAAAGATTGAAAAAAATTGAAAGCTTAAAAACCACATTGATTATTAATCTAAACGGTTTTTTAAACAAATGTAAGAGATAATTAATTTTATTGCCAGAAAGAGACTATAAAATCAGTGTTATCCTATGGGGAGGGGGAGAAATCAAAGTATTCTCAGTTATTATATTTTAATGCACCATTAATTTGACAGACAGAGACATTTAAGCAAGCAATAACGGGAAAGAGATCCATAAATGTTTTTGAAAGCAGGGGTATAATTAAGAGACCTTATTTTGTTTCTCCGACTTTTTATTGACCATTTTTTCTGGTAGACAGAAAATCATATCAAAATATTTAATACTTTTTATAATACCTTTTTATAGACCTGTCTGAGGTAACACAGCTTCCCATTAGAATGCAAGATGTTTGAGTCCAGAGATTGTGTTCCTGTCTTTCTAATATCCCCGCCCCTTTGTAAATTGCTTAGCACATATGTAAACACATAATAAATGTTTATTGATGAGGAGGAAGAGAAGGAAGAGGATTATGATGATAATATTTGAGATGATGCCTAATTCTCTTCCTTTCTCCTCCATAGTTCATAGAAGAATGACACCCTGACATTGACTGAAGTCAGACACAGAATCCAAGTGTTAAAACAAACCAACCAGTGGTTTGGAAATAACATGATTTGGTCCTAATATGATGTCTGTAGATACTGACAGGGGAAACAAGATTGCCATATATGAAAAAAAATTCTATTCAGCAGTCAGTTATGGAATAGTTTAAGGCACTTCATTATTATATTCACTGAGAAAAATCACATTTCCTCATTACCACTAGTCCTTTGGGACTCTTACATCTTTTGATTGGAGGAAGCTGAGATTGGAGAACGGTGAGTTCCTCCTAGATCCTTCATTTAAAAAGGGGACCCAGGATAGACACATCAGCACTGGATGGCACTAATGCGGCCAGTCCTCCTACCCCCTTTGCAACTTTTCAGCATTTTCTTGCTTGCTGTCTTCCTTAGGATTCCATTTTGCCTTACGTTGTATATTTATCAAGTAGTGCAGTTTTTGACATATAGTAGGAATTTAACAAATGTATATTGACTGACTGACTGGGCCATTTTGCTTGGAAAATAATAGCACATACCTCCTGAGGTTATTGTAATGATACAATGAGATATGTATAAAGTCCTTTGCAACCCTTAAAGTTTTATAAACCACATTATTATGGTTTATCTTTATTACTATTATCATCATTATTATTATTATCATTACTATTGTCATTATTACTATTATTATTATTACCATTACTATTAACATGATGACTATTATTATTATCATCAACAGTGTCATTATCATTATTAATATCATTACTGTCATTATCATCATCATCATCATCATCATGACCATATGACCAGTATCTTTTAGAAGGAAAAATAGCAACAAGCAACAGAGCTAAGTTTTCTCAGAGACAATTAGGAGCGAAAAAATCTTTGAGGAATTAAGGTGGTTGCTAAGGGGATATCAAAGGGCATCTCTGAGATAACAAAAGTTAATTGGACAGGATGCATAAAAATAGTACATTAAGCCTGCTTCTTATCCTTCCTGTTAGCCAAGGTGGATGTCAAGAGCTTCTGCAGATGGCAAAACAATACATATCTCCCTCCACCATTAATAACGCAGGCAGTCAATCTCTAGCTTCATATCAGTGACAAATGTCATCTTTCCAGAACAGAGAATGCTCAGGCAAGAATACACTCTTTAGCTAACCATGGCAGAGTAGATAGTGTTCCAAACAAGAGCAAAGCTTTTCTTCACACATATATACACCAATAAAAAAATAAAAATAGTACTCATTATTAAAAAGAAATTTCCCGACTGAAAGCAGATTTGTTTTCCTGGAATTTCGATCCCTGTTCGTGCGCAGAGTTCATTGATTTGATATGAATTTATGCATTATACAGAACTGAAAATATTGAATATTTATGATGTATAATGAAAAAATATGTGTGTATCCTTTTCTTGTATACAAACTATATATATAATATATATATATGTGTGTGTGTGTGTATGTATGTATATATATATATATATATTTGTGTATACATTTATTTTTGATGTGGTTTTGTTTTGCCAAATACATGTTTTAAATTGATCAAATCATTCACAAAATAAGCACATAATGACCTCAACAGATTGTTTTTTTAAAATTTCCCCTGTAAACTTCTTGTTTCTTGACATTTGACTCTTTCAGAGGGACAGTTCAGATTTCCAAGATGGGAATCATGGATTTACTACTCTAAAAACACTTAGGTTAACAATAGGGCTTCTGTTTTCAAATGTTTTAACTTATTCCTCCACAAAATATTGCATGTTTGATTGCATTAAAGATTGATTTCCAGTAATTTACATATTATCCAAAGATAGATGATTTCTAATCCAAATATCTCTGCACGCGTCTAGTTTATTTTAAAATCAAGAAAAATCCCTATAGTCATATGTATATTCAGTCTGCATTCAGGTTCTACCAGTTCTTCCTCTGGAAATGGATAGCACTTTTTATCATTAAGTCCTAAAGAATTTTCTTAGGTCATTGTATTTCTGAGAATAGCCAAGATATTAATAGTGGATCGTCATATTATATTGTTGTAATTATGTACAAGGTTCTCTTGGTTCTGTTTATTTCACTTTGCATCAGTTCCTGTAAATATTTTCATGTTTTTGAGAGCATCCTGTTGGTCATTTCTTAAAGCATAATAAGTACTCCACTACAATCATATACAAATTATACAGTCACTCCCCAACTGATGGATATCCCCTCAGTTTCCAATTTCTTGCCACTAAAAGAACTGCTATAAATATATTTTTGCACATCACTCCTTTTCCTTTTATTTCACTCTCAAATGATACAGAAATAGAAGTGGTATTGCTTGTAAAAGGTATGCATGAATTTAGACCTTTGTGAGCATAGTTCTAAATTGCTCTCTGAAATGGCTGAATCAGTATACAACTTAATAGTGTAATGGTGTTTTAATTTTCCCATATCCTCTCCAACATTTGCCATTTTCCTTTTCTGTCATATTAATCAGTCTGGAAGGTCTAAGATAGTAGTTCAGAGTTGTTTTAATTTGCATTTTTTCATCAATATAGATTTAGAGCATTTTCATATTACTTTACATAACTTTTATTGTTCTGAAAAATATTTATATCATTTTAACATATATCAGTTGAGGAATGGCTCTTATTTATATAAATTTTATGCAGTTTTATATAAGACTGAGAAATGAAGTCTTTATCAGAGAAACACACTGTATTTTTTTTCACATTAATCATTACAAACTATGTATTTCCATTCATTCTATTTTCCCTCTGTTTATCTCACCACTGTCTCTCTGCCTCTCTCTGTTTCTCTCTCTCTGTTTCTCTCTCTCTCTCTCTCTCTCTCTCTCTCTCTCTCTCTCTCTCTCTCTCTCTGTCTCTCTCTGTCTCTGTCTCTGTCTCTGTCTCATTCCTTGTCTATTCTCAAAAGTGTTTTGCTTCTGACTTTTACATCCCACAAATTTCCCTCCCTTCTATCCCATTTCTCTTATACCCTTCCCTTCCTATTTTCCTGTATGGTAAGAGAAATTTCTATAATCAAATGAGTATGTATTTCTTTCCCTATTTGAAAGAATTCTGATAAAAATTAAGTTCACGTGCTTCCCTGTCTGCTTAATCCCCCTTTCCTCTCCACTGTAAAATATGTTACAGACCTCTTTTGTGGGATAATTTATCCCATTCAACCTCTCCCTTTTTCTTCTCCCATTGCATTCTTCATTCTCAGTTTGTAATCATTTCTTTCTTAGTTTTATCATTTAAAAAATATACCATCATATTAAGTTTTTATAAGTTATAAATATCATTTTCCATTTAAGAATATATTTTAACAAATTCTTTATGCATTCTTTTTCCTGTTTACCTTTTTATGTTTTTCTTGAGTCTTGAATTTGAAAGTCAAGTTTTCTATTTAGCTCTGGTCTTTTCATCACAAATGCTCAAAAGTCATCCATTTCATTGAATATTCCATTTTTCACCTGAAGGATTATACTCTATTTTAATGGGTAGGTGATTCTTAGGTGTAGTCCTAATTCTTTTGGTTTCTGGAATATCATATTTCAAGCCCTCCAATCCTTCAATGTAGAATCTGTTAAATCTTGTATTATACTGATTGTTACTCCATGATATTTGACTTGTTTCTTTTGGGGTGCTTGCAATATTTTCTCCTTATTCTGGAACATCTGGAATTTGGCTATAATATTCCTGGGAGTTGTCATTTTGTGATCACTTTGAGAAGGTTATCAGAGGATTCTTTCAGTTTGTATGGTTGTAGAATATTAGGGCAGTTTTCTCTGATAAGTTCTTGAAACATGATATCTAGGCTTTTTTTTGAATCATCACTTTTAGGTTACCCAATAATTCTAAAATTTTTTCTCTTGGACTTATTTTCCGGGTCATTTTTTAAATTTTTGCTTTATTTTGTTTTGTTTTCCAATGAGATATTTCATAGTTTCTCCTATTTTTTCATTCTTTTATTTTTATTGTTTTTTGAAGTAATAATGTCATTAGCTTCCACTTGCCAAATTGTATTTTTTAAGGAATTATTTTCTTCAGTGAGATTTTATACCTTCTTTTCCACTTATCAAATCTTGCTCTTTAGGGAGTTTTTTTCAGTGAAATTTTTGGATATGTTTTTCTATTTGGTCAATTCTGCTTTTTAAGGCATTCTTCTCTTCATTGGATTTTTTGTGTCTTTTGCTATTTGCCCTATCATGTTATTTAAAGTGTTGTTTTCTTCACTATGTGTGTGTTTGTGCATACACACATTCACATGGGTGTGTATGTGTGTCCCTTACCAAGCTGATTTCCTTTTTTTCATGATTTTCCTGCATTTCATTTCTCTTCCCATTTCCCCCTTCAATATATCTTGATTTTTATTTTTGTTATTTTTTGAGTTCTTCCATGGCTTGCTGATGAGTTCATGTCTTTCTCTGAGGCTTTGGACCCTATTTTGGCTTTGTTGTCTTGTTTTGACTGTGTGTTTTGATCTTCCTTTCTAAGGTGAGATTATG
>JAQQSW010004159.1:0-14508 GCA_028646575.1 Pseudocheirus occidentalis
AGATAGATAGATAGATAGATAGATAGATAGATAGATAGATAGATAGATAGATGAGAGATGAGAGAGATGCAAATTCAGAAAAAAATTAATTTTGTTTTTCCAAATAAGTATGTATGAACCATCCTTTCAATGTCTTGCCAGAGAGATGGTAGACTCAGGGGGTACTATGTGACAAATTTTCAGACACAGTCAAAGTATATTTGTTTTGTTTTACTATACTATACAGCATTATTTGATGCAAGGGAAGGCTTTGCAAATTCCAAACATCGGTAAAAATTTCATTTAATTATGATTACTTCATTCTCATCTTCCCTTTTTTTATGGAGTTTAAACAGAAGTGGTCCTAGGATAAGTCAATACCCTGTTCCTAGTCATTTGTATTTAATACTCTGAATACAGGTATTAAAGCTTTGCATAATTTAATAAGAGCATTGGGGTGTGTGCTTGTCTCATGTAGAGTCACTGAAAATACTTTCACCATGCATCACAGGGCAGATAGGGTGATGGAGATGGTGTAGTCTTTACCCTGTCTTCTCATGTTGCTGCCCACAGCTCTACATTCTGAAGTCGTTTTGTTGGACATAGGTTGGAGGCTGTGAATATTTGGAATGCTAATATTGTTCTTAAATTTTCATGAATCAATATCATTTCTGGGGGATTGTGGGGAACAGTTTAATCTATAAAAATGCTCTGCTTCTAATAAAATTTATTTTGTTAAATTTTGAAGGCAATTTGGAGGTCTCTATTGATAATATATGAATGCATCATCAATTCATTTAAGAAAAAGTGTGCCTTTGATATGTAAGTCTAGGCAACACAGTTGCTTTATATCCAATAGACATATTTCAATAAAGTAGACATATTTCAAATAAAGTATTTAAAATAATAAAGTTATTTCAAATAACTAGGAAATATATCTTTATTTTTTGAAATTTTTTTCAATTAATGAGAATTTATTTTTCCTCCCTCCCATCTTCTCTCAGTAGAAAAAACAAATGAATAAAAATAAAACCCTTGCAACAAATATGCAGAATCAACCAAAATAAATTAGAGGCGAATTTTTAAGGTGAATATGTATTGAATGCACAGTAATAGAGGACTTTATCATTGTTAATCAAACAAAACTTCAAGCAAACTATAGTTTAACAAAACTTAACTTTTAATTAACAAATGCATTTGACTTTAAAAATACAAATTTTGTAAAGAAATACCTTACATCAAAACTGTCTCCTTCCCTTTAAATATAGAACAACCTTGTTAACCTCATCTTTCTGGCCAGAAAAGCATCCTTCCAACTGGACACTGCCACCCTACTTCTGCATTTTGCCCTAATTGACCCAAATTGGAACTTGAGGCCTAATGACTAGAGGCACATCCTTTGAAACTTGTAATTTTTTTTTTCCTTCTTGTTCCAACCAATCATAGTACCACACTGTGTTGAATCATTGAGATTAAAAGTGAGGACAGCAGTCAAAAGGGAATGTGTGTGTATATGTATGTATATATGTATGTATGTATGTATATGTGTTTGGGTATGTATATAAATAATACATACATATGTATACACATACATACATACACACATGATTTTTTTTTCTTAGTTGACTCCAAACAACTAGAGCTCATGGCAGGAGTGGGAGGATTTCCTGTGGGTGGGAAGGAGGGCTGATGCTAATAGGGCCTGGGTTCCACCTAACAGAGGTGCCACCAGAAGAGGTGAACACTGGTGCAGAGAAAATATAGAAGAAAGTCAGACAGGGGCCTAGCATTTCAGGTGACCAAGTTACTAGAGATCTTCTTCTTCCTCCTGCACTAGAGCCTCATAGATGTACCACACTGGAAGTGAATGGAAAATTCAGGTAAGAAGTAGGAGCAGTAGTGAATTTAAGGTGAGAGTTAAGGATAGGGCTACAACAACTAAGATTTTGCAGAGACTAGGAAATCTTCTGACAGGATGTAAGTCATGAACAACCCCATCAGAGTTAAAGAACCACCTTGTATTTACACACACACACACACACACACACACACACACACACACACACACTAGTTTGATTGATGCAAAAAATTTTACTACCTTTTTTATTGCTGTTGTTGAATCATTTTAGATATGTCTGTCTCCATGATCCCATTTGGGGCTTTCTTGGTTAAGATACTAGAATGGTTTGCCATCTCTTTCTCCAGCTCATGTTACAGATGAGGAACTGAGGCAAGCAGAGTTAAGTGACTTGCCCAAGGTCATACAGTTAGTAAGTAACTGAGGCCTGATTTGAATTCATGAGGATGTCTCTGTGATTCCAAGTCCAGTGTTCAATCCACTGCACTACCAAGCTGCCCTTTACAGTAATATGTAATAAAGTTTCCACCATCTCCTTGCATTTCTATTAATGGTTAAATCAAGGTTCCTTAGGGATAATCCTTCTGCAGTTTCTAGTGGCAATGTCCTGTTTCTGGATTGCCATCACAAAAACCCTCCATTTCCACAAGCAAATCTACCATTTATTTGTCACTTCTCTTTCCATGTTGTCAGCTGAGTTAATGTGGATGTCACCCATGGAGGGCCTTTTGAGTCTTCCCATGGATCATTTCTATTTCAGACTCCTTTTAAAGACCAACTACTTTTTGCTGCATTTGACAAATTCAATGAAATGCAGCTGGTTTTTGCCTTGTCTATTATTCACTGAAGTGATATCTGCTTGTCCCAAAGTTATTTCTGTAGGGTTTTTTTTTAAACTGACTTATGGTGTGCTCCAAAAATACCTATCGGTTCTTTTTCTCTTTTTTGACAAGTAAGTGTTAACATTTCTATAGTTGCCATTAGTATTTTGGGTGCCTGTATTTTGTTAATACTATACAGCTTTTTATCAGAATGCCTTCCAAATCTGTTACTGTCCATCTTATCATTATTAACCATACATTCACATTGATATTGCTCAGGTATCAATTGCTTTAGACATGTTGTTCCCATTGAAATTTTATTTCAAGATTCCATTGAGTCTCACAATATTTAGCCCTGGATTTCTCCTTGCTAGTTTTACACTCAGTGTATCTTGGCAAGAAGTGACAAGGTATTTATCAGTATTCCTTCCCTTCATTAACTCAATTTGACCTCTGAATTCAAGCTTGAAGCCTTCAATCTCTGTCATTCCTTGGAATTTCTGAAGGATTTTGCATTTGTCAATTCCACATGACATTCTGATACTACTAGGAAATTCCACAAGATAAACATTTCTAAGTGGAGCCATCATACCTTGAGCTTATCTGTGTATATCAAGAAATTAATAAAATATTGTAATTTAACTGTCTTATCAGGAAATCATATTTAGTTCTGTCTAGGAGGAATAATAATGAATTTGTGTCTAGGCAGAACCAATGAGCTTAAATCACATCCTTGAAAAAAAAAGTCATGTTATATTAATTGCTATTTTGTTTTGAATAGAAAATAGTTTTCCATTTGAACATTATTATAATTTTTCTTATCTGATGTTAATATAATAAGGTTGCTTTTTGTGAGATCATTCGGTAGTTCTGAGTTTTTACAGGATCACTTCAAGGGTAGAAGGAGTGAAAATGGACCATGGTGGAATTTCATGGCCGAGGGCCAAGAAACTTACAATTCTCTCTTCAGATAAGAACTAATGCTCCTTCAGTTCCTCCTAGAGATTAACCCAGCATGACCTGTCCCAGGAAGAACTCAATGTTAATCCCCTTACCAGAAGAACATTTCAGTCTGAGACTTCACAGAATAAGCTGGTATATGTGTTTATGTGTGTGTGTGTGTGTATATATATATATATATGCACATGCACATATATGTACACGTATGTTTTATAGTTTATATATATCATATACGTGTATATGCACATAAACACATATATACTCATATTCTATATACACACACATATTCTTCATTTTGTTAGCTGGAAAATTAAGACAATAACACACTGGAAACTCTGAGAGGTTCAACATGATACCTAGGCATTCCTTTGCTCTGCATTTTCACAATTATAGCACTTGATAACCAGGGGGGTGGGGAGAGGTGAGAGCAAGCATTTAATAGCAAGCATTTTTTATCAACTTTGCTTTTGAAAAAGTGTTGCCACTGGAGACAGAGTACATCCCTCTCCCCATGAAAAGCTGCTATAAAAAATGTTAAAAGAGTCTTTTCCCCTATATAATAGTTTCATCTTTAAAAAAAAAATCAATGATCAGCTCTCTCTGTTCCTTTGGATCTCTTCTAAATGTTTCCCAAACCATTTAATAATAATGCCAAAGGGATGAAGGCCAGGTTTAAGATTTGGAGCTACATTCTGTCACTCACGTTTCTTGCTGTTTTTGTCCTTTCCTTTGCCCAAGCAAGAGTATCAATGGAGGGAAGCCCTCTTCATTTTCTCCCATCACTGCAGTGAATTAGATGGCTATGGTTGTCAGAAGCATAAAATCTCAGAACTGGCAGGGACCTCAGAGAACATCTAGGCCCACCCATGCCTGCACATGAATAAATATCCCTGACACATGGCCAAGAAATCTCCATTTAAAGATCTACAGGGTTGACAACCCATTCTCTTGTGGACGTTCTTAATGTCCAGGATCTCCACTTCTCCCTAAGAAACGTCATCCATTTCAGAACATCCTCTAATACTCAGAAAGGGGATTTCTTTACTCACATCAAGCCTAAATCTGTCTAACTGTGACCTACCCATTGCTTCTACTTCTGCTATCTAGGGCCACTCAGAATAAGCCTTATTGCTCTTCCCCATGAGAGTCTCCTAGATGCTCAAGGTCAGCTATCACACCTCTTTTAAGTCTTTTCTCCAAGCAAAATGCTTGTAGTTTCTCCCACAATTTCTCATATGCATGGGTATAAGTCCTCTCTCTGCTGGTTATCTTCATTTGAATTTGGTCAGTGACTTACAAAAGAATCTCCCCTAGCATATACAAAAAAAAAAACAAAACAAAACAAACAAACAAAAAGATCATCCAGTCTCTTAAACACCACCATTGGGAGAAAAAAAAATCCTACTGCATAGGCAGCCCCTTGGTTTGGGAGGAGTCTATTTGTCAGGGAAAACTTCATAACAATTCAATTTTTCAGCTTCAACCCATTGCTTCTTTTTTAAAATGTTTATTTATTTCATTTCTAATTTATGGATTTAAATGAGCATTTCCATAACATAGCATAAATATTTTTAAAAGACAATTACACATGAAACTACAAGTTGATTATGGCCAATTTGCTATTCCTTTTAAATATATAATAAAGTGATCATGGTACTTCTTTTGTTTTTCGCTTTTTTTCATCTGCCCCTGGAATCAAATGGTACAAGTATAACCTCTCTTCCACATTGCCACCCTTCAGATATTTGAGTACAGATGCATTATCCCTTTACCTCCCATTCCCAATCCAGCCTTCTTGTCTCCAGGTTAAATATTCCCAATTCCTTCATCTGCTTTTCATAAGGTGAGCAATCAAATCCTTCCACAATCCTAGTTGCTCCATCTCTGGGAAAGGGGTCCAGAAGTTACATGTGACTAAAGGGGCAATGATGAAAGAAAAACTCCATCTCAGTGGGTATATTGGAGAGGAAAGTCACATCATAGATTGAAAGCTGGAAAGAATATTAAACATAATTTACTTTAATATCTTCCTTTCACAAATGCAAAAATTGAGTGCCAGAGAAATGAAGGTCACGCAGGCTCTAACAAAGGTAGCTTCATCGCCAAGGGCCTCCAACGCCTAATCCAGCTCATTTATGCTCTTTTTCAATGTACTTAGTATTCTGATTATCAAATGTCCAATAATATAATTGCTGCTCTGTGGCTTCTGACCCTCAGGATAACAATTTTAACCAAATAAAGTTTTATCCCCAGTATCTACCTGGGTACACATAATAAATATTGGTTAATTAATTTCACATTGATCAAAATCTACCACATTAAGATCAATCTCTTGACCCGGAGAACTCTCCTTTTCCAGAGATGATCTTTCTGGACTCCCTTTGTTCCCTACTGCTTTGAGTTATCTAAAAATAACTCACTTATTAATAATTACTATTTAAGATTTACAAATTATTTCCTTGTAATAACCCTGGGAAGTAGTACCCTAAGAATTATGGTCCCTATTTTATGATGTATAAAATGAACTTCAAAAAAGATTAACTGACCTGCTCAGGGTCACATCGCTAGTAAATGTCAGAGAGAGTTTGAAACTCAGGTTTCCTGACTCCAGATTCAGCATTCTTTCCACTGTCTTACAGTGCCCCTTCCTTGGAACTAGTCTGATTATCTTGCAACACTTACTGACCTCTTGCTCAGTCATTCTCCTTGTTAATCTCAGTGACCTGAATCTGTTAGGTCTTCATAGTAAGTTAAGATCTCTGTATTTTGAAAACAAAGAAACTGAGGCCCAGAGAAGAGCAATGAGTTGGGTAAAGTCACACATATGATAAGTGGCAAAAGCAGCATTTGAGCCAAGGACTTGTATACCTATTCCAGTATACTCTCTCCTATGCCATGTTGATCATGTAAATGCCCAGGAGCTAAGTAGCATTTTGGAGAGCATGTCTAACTTCTGTAGTTATAGACATTGGGACTGAGCTCATGGGTGCTCTGTTTAGAGGTCTGATTTTGGGTTTAATTGGGTTTATATGGGGTTGATTTTTTTTTTCAGTTTTCTGGGACTATGTTGAAGAAAATGGGGAAGAGAAAATATGGTAGAAACCATAAAAAATTATAATATTTTTGATGGTTTATTTTCAATTAAGACTCTTTTTAAAGTGTCACACCATAGCTCACAATGGCTAATAATACAATTATGCAAAATGCTAAACCCAAATAAGTTTTATACAGACAAGACAAGTGACTCCATCATTCCATTGAATTCAAAATGTGATTTGTACCTGCTTGTGGCTGAAAGAAATTGGTGACAGGGAGGGGACATGTTGTAATAGGGTCAGGGCAGAAAGAATGTATGTATGATCATAAGATTATAGATTTAAAGCTGGAAGGAACTTCTGAGATCATCTAGTCAAATCTCCTCAATTGACAGATGAGGAACATGAGGCCCCAGAGACGTTAAGTTGAGGTGGGTATTACCTCCAAAATCAAAATGAATACAGCAGGTACAGATTGTGACTTAAAAGTCTGCCCAAAAGCAACAACTTTGTGCAGTTTATCAACTGGAACAAAAACTTGAGTATATCCTCTCTCTAATAAAACCTGTATTATCCCCCTAGTGATGGCTGGCGCAGGTTCTCATGTTGATTCACTGAAAAGACTCCAAGAAATGGAACTTACACATATAAGAAATTGATGTCAATGGAGAATGAATTTAGTGTCTAAACTGCCCTCGCCACCCCCTCATCTTTTTTTATGCCCCTTTTGCACCATAGAGTCATCATAGATGACTTTTATTTTTCTTTGCTTATTGGGGAATATAGGTTTGTAAAATTCTACTTAGTCAGCAAGAAAAAAAATTGGTTCCTTCAGGCACCTAGATCGACTTGCTTTTTCCAAACTGTTTCTGCTTGCCTGCCTATTACTGCTATTATAGCTTTCCTTTAGTCATCTATCTTTAGGTACTCTGTCACAAAGAGATAAGAAATGATAAGATTTATTGACTTGCCTCCCTGGGAGGTAAAGCAGTAGACTTGAATTGGTAGTTCCCTGCAAAGTGAAACAAATGTCCACTTCTTAAAAAAATCAATGCCTTGCATGTATGTAAATTGGGTCACTGTGCTGTCCAGTGCTGAAAATTTTAATAATAAAAATATATCTAAACACAGAAGTTGACCTACTATAATAGTCATTAAGTTCTACTAATAATCAAAGTATTTTAACATAACAGAATCAGAGTCTGGTGGGATGCCCCAGGAATCCACTCTTGCCTCTCTACCATGCAGCACTTTTATCAATATGAAACCATAAATTACATACTTAGCAAATTTACAGAAGATGCAAAGTTGGGAGGGACAGATAACCTGTTTGGTGATGGAATCAGGATTCAAAAAGTTCTTGACAGAGCAAAACAAGGGGCCAAATCTAATCAAATGAAATTTAATGGAGATAAATGTAAGGACCTCAACCTACATTTTAAAAAAAAGAAGCAACTGTACAAGAATAAGATATGGTATCCATGCAATCCTGGGTTACTTTTACTGAGAAATAAAAGAATAGCTCTCTGGGCAAATGAAGGGAGGAGATATGTAGGGAAATGAAGGTAATGTAAACATTAAAAAGTTAAAAATATATAAATAAATGAATAAATGCATATACAAATGAAATGAGCATACAGTATCCAAAATAAGGGTAGTAATAAAGCAGCTTGTTGTACTCTGTCCTGTGTCAGATAACATCTGGAAAATGATCTTTAGTTCTATGTACTGCATGTTAGCAAAGGCATTGATAAACTTGAGTATCTTTAAAGTGATTAGAATGGTGAAGGGTTTAAAGTTCAATATTCTGAATCATGAAATGTATTTTTCTTTTTCTGATCCAGGCTCATGATTTCTTTTACATGAGAAATTCCCAGCATAGACATTCCTTCCACTTCTACACATCTGTAACTTAGAGTCCGAGAGAATACACAAGGATCAGTAAATCCATATAAACGCCTGCCCATTGGCAAAAAAAACAAAAAAACAAAAAAAAACTACGCATTTTTTGCAGATATAAAATTTGAAGGTAAATCTGGAATCCAAGGCTGGCCTTCTATCTACCATACTACTTTCACATGTGTCTTTTATTGTGGGAGGCAACTGAGGTTAAGTGACTTGCCCAGGGTCACACAACTAGACACATGTGTCTTTAGTTTTCTATTCAGAAATACAAACCAAAGTCCAAAAATAAGCATTTATTAGACTTTCTCATGTGTCAAGCACTGTGCTAGGCTGTGGGCATATAAATGTAAAAGCAATACAGTTCTTGCTTTCAAATATTTTAAAGAAATAGTGCATGGCATATCATAGGCATTTAATAAATTCTAATTGAACTGAACTGAATTGAATGATAGAATGGAAAAAACACTGGCTCTGGAGCTGAATTCGAATTCTTCTTGTTACTTACTACATGTGTGACCTTAGGCAAGTTATTTAACATTTCTGAACCTCAGTTTTCTTAGCTGTAAAATGAGGAATGGGCTCAGTGGCCTCTAAGGTCCTTGCCAGCTCTGTGACCCTATAATAAAACTGTTGCTTTTAAATATGTTTGATCTTTTTTATTATATGAAAGAATTTTTTTAAAAAATATCTAGGTATGGACCCTTGCTTTGAAATTTCATCTTGCCACCCTTCCTTGAGTGATGAGAAAACCTGATGATTATTCTATTTAGTGGATTTTCCATTCATTTAAAAGAAGATGAGAGTTTTCAGCAGACACAGTATCATAGGCTTCTCCACTCTACCTTGGATTTTGGTGTGGAAAACATTTGCTGTCATGCCCGTTGTGCCCCAGGGTAGAGCAGAAGGGGTTCTGTGCTAAGTGTTTTTCTTGAGGAAGGGGGAGTACCTAGTGATCTCAGTTATTCATTCTCCCAACATATACAATGAGTTTTGAGTTCTCAACCATATAACTCACCTCTATTCAGACATTACTTTAGGAGATTGATGGCAGTACCGATCCCTTTAATATGGAGGTGCTAGCCACTGAGATGGAATAAAATCAATACTGTAAGACATTTACAATCCTTTGTTTTTCCTGGCAATTCTGAGACAGGAGCTCAAAATGCAAAAGGCTTCAGTCTGGGCTTTAGGAAAGTCAGGTCATTGGATTACTTCCCACTGTCACCACAATCTCAATTATCTCCTCCTCCTCCTCCTCAATACATGCTCTTTAGCATTCCTCCTACACCCAAATCTCATAACTGAGGTCCCTATATACCTTAAAGTGAGCATCAGAAAAATGACCCAAAAATCCTATTTCTAGGAGGATTTCTCAAACATCTTTTTTTTTCCCCTCTCTTCTTTTTCTGTTATTTTCTTCATCCCCATTCCAGGCATGAACAAATGAATGAATGAAGTGACATTTATGAAGTAGCACTTATTTTTCAGGCTGGCACTTAGCTAGACCCTGAGGATAAGAACACCAGAGGGAGATAATTCTTAGCTTCAGGGATCTAACATTCTCTTAGGAGATGACACAGCCAAGGGAATGATGGCTGGGGAAGGGAATTTTGTTCTGGGCAGCCAAGTAAATGATAACAATCAGTCATAGGTTGACATCATTGTGTCCTTTACTGTAACAATAGTAATGTTGATTTGCTCTGTGTTACCCAAGCAAGAGTAATTAGTGGAAAATTGAGTTGAGGACTGTGGGAGTGGACAATGATCTGGAACATATAATACTGCAGAACAGATGGCAAGATGCCTAAGTTGTGTGGTTCTTGATTTCCAGAAGGGTGATTGAATGGGATGGGAAACATGGTATGAAGCCAGTCAGTTTTAGTAGTGCCAGCAAGTTTTCACCCATTCACCAAACAGTTAAGCTTCACAAGCACCCCTCCCTCCAAGTGCTAAAGCATAATGGATTAAACTCCCCAGGGAAAGGGAATGCAGTCTCCAGAGGTCTAGCTGAAAAGTTTCTTCTCTCAGTGGGGAAAAGGGAAGCAGTTACAAAGCAATGGGAAAGCTGCCCAGACTATCTGGGTGAATTTACTGGATGGAATGGAACACCTGATCTAGCTTCAAACAGATGTAGTTGTTTAGATAAATTCCACACTGCATTGTATTTGCTTTGGAACCAAGGAAAGAATAAACAAACATTTATTAATCAAGGTAATTATTAAGTAAAAAATATTATTTATTTAGGCTCTTTCAAATATTCCTCTATTTGACCTACTTGAGTACTTAAAAGTATTAGAGTTTATTTTCTATCTCTCTACTTACCAACCTACCCATCTAGATATCTTTTCTTCTATCCCTAAGAATTTAGCAAGAGGGGTGGGGAAGAAGAGGGAGAGAGACAAGAGAGGGGAGAGAAAAAGAAAGATGAAGGGAGAGAGACAGAGACAGAGAAACAGAGAGGGGAGAGAGAGAGAGAGAGAGAGAGAGAGAGAGAGAGAGAGAGAGAGAAAAGGAGAAGGGAGGGAGGAAGAGACAGAGTGGGAGAGAGGGGAGAGAGATAGAGACAGACAGACAGAGAAAGAGAATGAGGGAGGGAGGGAGGGAAGGAAGGAGTGAGAGAGAGAGAGGAAACAGACATTTCTTCTCTCCAGTAGAAAACAGGGACTGAACTGATTGGGGAATTTTTCATCGTTGATTTTGTTGTGGATTTTTTTATTTCTCACATAATAATAATAACAATAATAACAGCTGTTATGTAATGTCTCATAAATCCTATCTTCTTTTATTCTCACAGTGTCCCAGAGAGGCAGATGCTATTATTGCCCCTATACAGACACTGAGGCTATCTAGTCTAACCTCGTTTCAGAGAGGAGAAAACTGGGGCCTTAAGAAGTGAAGTGACTGGCCTATGATCACATAATTAGGAAGGGGCAGAGCCAGGATTTGACTCCAGATCTTCTGACTATAAGTTCAATGTCGTTGTTGTTTTCCCACAATGTCACTGGACTTTTATCTCTGGGTCACTGAGAGTACCCTAAATCATGGAAAGCTACACTTCTCACACAAGGCTTAATTAATGTTCCTGAGTTAGAGAGTGTGTTTTGTGGAGTAGAGAGAGGAGCAGTAATGGATGAGGAATTAGCCTTGAAATCACCACAACCTGGAGTTCATATAGCTTACCTCTGACATGGGCTAGGCATTTAACCTGTTGGTATTCCAACTCTTTAAGATTATAAATTGCAGAGAAGGTGCCAACCTGTATTGATAGAAGGAGTTTCCTTACCTGGGAATTCCCCATGTCAAAGAAGTCACAGATTCAATCCCTAGTCCTAAAAATTTATGAGCATTTTTTAAACTTTTGCTTAAATAGTGTATTGGCTAGCTGCCCAGTCATAAAGGCCCTTGGCAAAGAATGGATTTCTGCTTTAAAATTTTAGTCAGAAAAAATAAACTATGGTAAAGAGGGCTCCTCCCCAGAGACCTAGTTAAACAAGTTAAGCAATGAACTTTCATAAGGCTGATTCTAGGGTGAAAGTAAAGAAACAATAGCACCCTAGGTATATTTATCAACTGAAAGAAATAACAATCTGACAATGAAACTCCTTCCCAGATGAGCAGAAAAGTTAGGGTCCCAAAGGTTGTTCATTAATTGCATTTAGGTTATGCAAGCCCAACTGCATTCAAACTGTATTTAGTACCATAAGATTTGACTTTTCGATTCTTTTTAGGCTTGCAAAGGAAGGAGAATTAGGTTAAAACATTAACTGTTCACTTCTATTTAGGTCCCAATCTCCATGTGCTTCTGAGATTGCATAGGTATTTGACTACCTTGTTCTTGTGTGCAAGCAAGGTATTAAGAATGGGAAAGAAAACTTATAGAGAGGTTAGTGGTTTGGTGGATTTTTTTGTTTATTTTTTAGTCTAAATCTGTGATTTTGCCTGTGTAGGGAACTCCTTGTGGGGAATTTCCTTCCCTTCTTACAGACAGGCAATTAAGAATCATAAAAACTTCCTCAGGTCAATGAGAGAGTGAGTAACTTGCCCAGGGTTGGGAAAATAACAGATATCCAAGGCAGGGCCTAAACTCAGATCTTCTTAATTACAAGCCTGAATCCAGATGATCTCCAGGGTCCTTGCCAGCTCTGAAATTCTCTGAATTTTTTTTTCTGGAAGATCAAGTACAAGTCAGAGAGTGAAAAGTCTTTGACGGGAAAAGATCATGGTCAAATTGCTAAGAAAAACCTTTAGGCAGAAGTTATTGTGCTTGATAAGAAAGTTCACATATACATCAAAATAATTCTAGTAGCACTCTTTGTGATAGCCAAGAATTGGATGCAAAATAGATGCCCATTACCTGGGGAATGGCTAAACAATTTGCAGTACATGAATGTCCTGGGATATTACTGTGTTGTAAGAAATGATGTATATTATTGATACAGAGAAACATGGGAAGATTAACATGAACTGATTCAGAATGAAGTAAGCAGAGCAAAGCAAACAATATACACAAAGAGCACAACAATGAAAATGGGAAGAATGACACACCAAAAACTCAAAATATTTGTTACTCAAAGTAACAAAATTATAAAGAGTAAGTAGGACTCAAATGAAGACCTGTTGGAATACAGCCTTCTGTGGAGGTGGAAGTTCACAGGTATTACACAAAGCACATGTTTTTGAACTTTTTCCAATATATTGATCAGTTATGTTATTGGGGGTTTTTCCTCCCTAAAACATTCTCTTTCTTATAGGGTATAACTCTCTAGAGAAGGAGAAAGGAAAGGGTAAGGGACACTTTGGATAACCATGATGATATAAGAAACAGAAAATATCAATTAAAACTTACTTTTAAAATGCCACTATGGGCCAAGATGGTGGTGAAGAAGCAGAAAAACTCAATGGATCCCCATAACTACCTGAAATAGGTATAAAATATGACTCCAAACAAATTTTGGAGCTACAGAACACACAAAATGACAGAGAGAAACAAGTCTCCCACTGAAGGCAGCCTGGCAGGTGGACAGGAAGGGCTCATTGCAGAGGGCTGGGAGCTGAGCCAAGCCCCACATGAGCCCTTGGTTTTAGCCCCAGGGTAGCCCCAACCAGCAGCTGCAGCAGACTCAGGGAGAGTGGATGACCAACAGCAGTGGCAGTTTCCAGAATTATCATTCCATAAATGCCAAAGAAAAAGTGAGAGTTCAGTGTAGAAATCTGTTGGAACTGGGAGGGATGGAATAGTGGATCTGGCCCCTGCCTCCGGAGCTAAAAGTGGCAGAGGTGTGGTAGCCATGTAGACACCTCCACGTGGCTGATTCAGAGCTCCTGGCCTGCAAAAAGGAAGGGGGGCCAAGTGACCCTTGCTTTACCCTGCCTGGATCTGGATCACAGTGTTGGATGGTGGTCCTGAGGTGTGTGACCAGTGAGCTAGAGTTTGTGGAGGCTGCAGAGATGGCACCTTCTTAATAGGTCCAACAGCTGCAAAAACCCCAGCAATTTGGGACAAGGGTCTCCAATCTGGAAGCAGAGTTCTACTGTGGCAAACAGCTCAAAAGTCAAGTTGAGGGGCAACATGAGCGAGCAAAGGAAGCAAAGCAAGCACAGCAATCCAACTTTAGATTCCTATTTTGGGGACAAAAAAAGGATCAAAGCATTGAACAGCAAGAAGACAACACAGTCAGAACTCCTACACCAAAAGCTTCCAAGAAAAATATGAATTGGTTACAGGCCATGGAGGAGCTTAAGAAGGATTTTGAAAACCAGATAAGAGAAGTGGAGGAAAAATTGGGAAGAGAAATGAGAATGATGCTAGAAAATCATGAAAAGAGAGTCAACAACCTGGATAAAGAAAATGACACCTGAAAAAATAGATTAACTCAAATGGCAAAAGAGGTCCAAAAAGCCAATGAGGAGAAGAATGCCTTAAAAAGCCAAATTTGCAAGATGGAAAAAG
>JAQQSW010004160.1:0-14507 GCA_028646575.1 Pseudocheirus occidentalis
AAGCCAGAATGATTTGGGATTAAGGCTGGTTTTAAGAAAAACAAAGAAGAAATTACAAAAATTGACATTTGGAGAGTACATCAGCAGGCGTAATATTCCCTGTGTAGTTTTGGTCTTTGTTTCTTTCTCTCTCTCTCTTTCTCTTCTCCCTCCCTCTCTCTTTTGTTAGGTTTTGTGTTTTTTATGATGAAGTTGGTAAAATGTCAGGAAAAGCAGGCATGACTTGCTTTTTTAGAACTCATTATTTCTACAATTATCACAATGTACTGTATCAAAAAGCATTTTGTCAGCATGAGCAACATTAGTTTTCCAGTTCTAAACATTTAAAATGTTTAAAGTCCAGGAATTTCAAATTCCTACTTAAAAGAACAGGACCTTTTTTCTCCTAGGATGATTTTGATACTGACATTTCTGTGGTGGATGAGCAGAGCCTTCATGAGAATAGGAGCTATGAGGAATTAGTGAGCTCTTCTGAAATCTGTGACTCCAATCAGGAGTATTACAGGAAGCTTGAAGAGCTAAAGGCAGCCCACGTGAAAACAATGGCCAAACTGGAGAAACTGTATCAAAATAAATTACATTTAAAGGGAGTGCAACCAGAGACCATAAAGGAAGAAATGCCTGGCCCATGTTTTAGGTAAGTTTGTCCTTAACGATTCCCTCTACATTTTCTTGGATCTAACTTCAAAAATGATTTCTTGTGCTGAACAAGTAAATGGTTCAAGATATATAAGAGTATTTTTCCATGACATGGGTACAGATGTTTACTAGAAGCTTGTTGTGTTTGTTTTTTAACTCATGTTTGTCCAGTGGCCATGTCTTCTCTCCAGCCAGTGGCATGTAGAAATATTTGCATTTCTGTTCAGTCTAGACAATCTTAATCATCTATGATAATATATAATTTAAAGGCTGTACATAATATTTATGTTAACAGAAATGCATTGAGGGTATGGTAGAAAGTTCCCTGGATTATGAGTCAGCATTCTAGCCATCTACCTGACATCCCTAAAGGATCCTCAAATTCTGGTTCCAGCTCTACCGTGGAGAAGCTGGAGGGACGGTGTTTTCTGGTAGAAAGAACTATGACTGTGCTTGGAGTCACAAGACTTGGGATTAGTCCTGTTTCTTGCAGTGTATCAGCACAGAAGACCAAGTTCTTCCAAGATTCACATAAAAAAGAATTATTTGACCCACTTAGCATGAAGATTGAATCATTTACATAGGTCCAGTCCTGTCAGCCAGGGAGCTGCCCAGAGATGTTTGATCTTAGGGGATGCGGCAGCTTTGTTCAGGTTGGGGTACAGGGAGGGTGCTCATGCCTTTTAGGTCAGAGGTCGGGGTTGAGTGGCCTCCCCCACCTGTTCCCCTTTACTGCCCACCTGTCTTCCAGTCTCCTAGGGGAATACTTGATTCAAATTTGGAAATGATTCCATGATATAGTGCCTTGAATATAGGGAACATTAAATAGTTGTTTATTGAACTGAATTGAATAGGGATTTAAACTGGTAGCCCTGTGAAGGTAGTGTGATGAAATGGGGTTGACCACAAATCTTGAGCAGCATGGGTGGGGCCTGATCACTTGGGGGTATTGTTCAGCCTTGATCATAATTGTATGTACTTGTACTGATTCCATATTAAGAACAAATCCAGTTATCCACACGTGCACACACACAGGAATGTATGTGAACACATGCATGTATACTATATATAGAAATAGAGAGCAGTTAATTGTAGAACAGACTGGGCATGTATATAAGAGGATATATGGCTGCTTCTGCAGCATACCACAGAAAAGAAAAAGCAAAGATAAGCCTTTCATCACTCCAAATGAAGACTTTCTTCATTAATCATTTCTTCATCAGGCACCAGGAAATGTATACATGGTCTAAGGATATGACTTGGCCCACGAGAGTCTGCACGTTGTAAGATGTGCTCTACAGATCACAGACTCTGACTTTTGTGACTGTGGGCAAGTCAGTCAGAGAAGCATTTATTAAGCACCTACTGTGTGCCTGGAACTCAATTAACACTGGAAATCTGACAAAGCACTTCACCAGTCTGAGCCCTAATTTCTTCATTTGTAAAATAGGGACAAGAGTTCTTAGCCTGCCTACCTCAGGGGCACGTTGTGAGAGAAAACCTTTGTCAACCCCAAAGTTCTGTGGAATGTGAATTATCAGCTGACTCCCTTCAGCTCTGATGCTCAGCTTTCCTCATCTATAAAATGAACTGAGACAGTGTGATGTTTATGGTCCCTTCTAAATCTGTCGTAATTTCATCACTGTGTTGATCATGTTTAACTTACTGCACGTAGATCTTATAACATATAAATCTATTGTGGTTTTCTTTATTTGGTCACAGTATAACACATTGCTTTTTCCTTAGCTCAGTGTGGATCAGCTCCTTCTGTCAACCTGCCATATTGCAAAAATCATTTTCTGAGCCTGATTTGAATCAACCTTCTTCCATTAGTGTATCAGATATGTCTGAAACTGGATTTTCCAGTATAGAAAAAGAAGATATGAATGAAGTAAAAATGATGACTTCTGCTAAAGAATACATCAAGAATATGTGGAATGATTTTTCTGTGAAAGACTATGCTTATACTCACTCTGACAGTTCAGATTCCCCAGTAGTTGAAAAGCCAGAGAAGAAACCAAAGGAGTGGGTGCCAAAGATTACAGTGCCTGAGCCCTTTCAAATGACCATTCGAGAAGACAAGAAAAAGAAAGAGTGGCTCAAATCCCGTTCAGAGACAGAGATGGCATTTAAACTGCTGAAAAAGCAAGAAGAAGAACTAGCTCGTAAGAAAAGGTTCCGAGCCAATCCCGTGCCTGAGTCTGTCTTCCTCCCCCTTTATCATGAAATACTGGAACGGAATGAAGAAAGGAAGAAGACTGTGAAGGAGAGAAGCAAAAAGATCCTTCTTACCTCCCAAAAGCCATTTACATTTATTGCAAGGGAAGAGCAGAAGAAAGAAGCTCGAAAGGTACAGCTGGCTGACATGCCAAAGCCTGAAAAGAAGAAGAATCAGTTTAAAGCCAAACCTGTTCCAAGGTCCACCTACAGCTCAACTCTCAGCGACAGACTAAAGGAGGAGGAGTTCTTCAGAGACATTAGAGTACACCTGAGAGCACAGGAGCTCTTACAGAACTCATCACTGCCCAGAAACATGCAGGCTCACCAGTCATCCTCCAAGAGGAAGCCAAAGCACCCAGAGCAGGGTGAGAAGACCAGGTACAGGAACAAAGTCAAGTACCAGGTGCCCGACTTCAAAACCCTCCACACAAAGTTTCAGAAGCAGCTCTTGGAGCAGAAGAATCCCAGGCCCACCACAGTCTGTGAGCCATTCAATCTCCTCACTTTGCGGATCCCCTCCAACAAGGAGAAAATTTTGGAAGACATTCAAGCCGATGAAGAACGTTTAAAAGAAACACGCTGGCCCTATCTGTCTCCTCGAGGAAAAGTACAGGCAAGACGCTCAAAGACCGAGTATCCTCTTTGTGAATCAAGTGAATCAGAATCTCCCAAACCTACTGTGTCCTCAAGAAGGAGACAGCAAGCTATCAGGTAACTCAGCACACCCATAATTCAGATGCAGAGTTCACTGATCCTTGATTGATGAATAACTGCTAATAGTCCAAAGGAAAAATACTATCTAAGGGCAACTGAAAGACATTACCCTCTGGTTTAAATTATATGTGGTAAAATTCTGTGGGCATCACAGGGGGGGCAGGTTTGAATGGGTGCATGCCCACTGAACCTTTTGAGTATGACAAAATATTTTACCCAAATAATATATTTTCTGTCCCAGGGCTCTCCAGGGTGAAAAGGACTATAATCATATAGCCTAATGTTCTCCTGTTTTTTAAAGTCTATTCACTCACAAAAGGAAGAAATGATTGAGTTACTTGGTTTACTTTATCTCAGTCTACAGCAACCTGTGTTTTTCCTTTAGTTTATCCCATATAGATTCCTTTTTAAAAAACTATTCTCTTTGGCTTAAAATGAATTCAGCCTTAGTTTATTTTGCCCTCAGGAGATCCCTTGAGGAAAAGAAAACATTAGAAGAGGACCGAAAACGGAGTCTAGCTATGCAGAGGCAAAGAATGAGAGAATTGCAAAAACTCCTGATGGCCCGAGCTCGGGCTATTGACACACACCAAAGTTTAGCTCAAATGTCTAAATCCAGAATGACAACGCTCAGGTATCATTTAAGGAATCTTGAAATTCTAGCTGAACATTTTTATGACTGACAGAAATATTTATGTCTGAAGAGCAAAATGTCTCCCCAAAACCAGAGAGGAATGGAGTCTAACATTTTAAAAATAATATGATGTTTATGAATTAAATAGTAATTTGTTTTAATCAGTTGCAACATATGTTCCTTTAAAGAAAATTAACTTTTAAAAAATTATCAATATTTGTATAAGGGGAATGATCAGATACTGAGTTACCTCAGGTATTTAGAAATGTTCACAGGAAGTGGGTTGGGTTCTTTCAGGGCACCAAGGGTCAGCAGAGGTGTTATTCTGAATATAGTTTATTATGGTTATCATTCAGGATGATAGGAGTTACATAGAGTTTATCTCTGGACCCACAAATTGGTTTCTTTCTCTTTTTGAAGGAGAAGAGAGTGGTCTAAACTTAGGATTCCATAGTATAAGCAGCTCCTCTGGGAAGAAATTCCCTCCATTGATGCAGATTGGAATTGTTCTGCCAGTCTTTTTTTTTTCTTTTTGGATGGGGGAAGGAAGGGCAATTGGGATTAAGTGACTTGCCCAAGGTCACATAGCTGGTAAGTGTTAAGTGTCTGAGGCCAAATTTGAACTCAGGTCCTCCTGACTCCAGGGCCAGTGCTCTATTCACTGCGCCACCTAGCCACCCCACATAGAGTCTTTAAGTTGTTGCCAGGGGCCATAGAGACCAAACAAGACCAAAGTGTGTGTGTGTGTGTGTGTGTGTGTGTGTGTGTGTGTGTGTGTGTGTGTGTATCTGTGTAGGCAGGTATATGTAGATATATATATTTTTATATTTTATCTCTATATAAATATATATGAGTATATATAAACACACACGCTTCTGATGGCCTATGTACAAGATGTCCCAAAAGGCTTAGTACAGTTTTTAACTCTGGTAATTTCCAAGGTGTAAATGCTACACAAACTTTAAAAAACAACAGTTGGGAGGTTAAGTATTTTAATGTTTTAAAATACTGGTTTGTTTCTTGTTGAAATTCAACCTGACTACTATCTAGTATTCTGTATCGTTCTAGCCAGTTTTTCAAACCTTGCAAAAACTTTCTTAAGGTGCTACTCAGTGACTAAAAGGATGGTATTTATAATCCTAACCTTAGGATCATGCAAAGAAGAAAGTTTTCATGGATATATGACAGTTTTGACATGACCTAAAAGAAAAATTCTGATGTAGATTAGGTGGCTTAGCAAGAGGTGATGTCCTGTCCTCT
Organism: Pseudocheirus occidentalis; assembly: GCA_028646575.1. Taxonomy (NCBI): domain Eukaryota; kingdom Metazoa; phylum Chordata; class Mammalia; order Diprotodontia; family Pseudocheiridae; genus Pseudocheirus; species Pseudocheirus occidentalis. Next base: position 5,468 of record JAQQSW010004160.1, read on the forward strand.
TTGTCCAGTCATCTAGAAACTGTCACATAGGCAGTGCATAGTTTCAGGTTGTCCAGACTTATTCAAATTTAAAATTTATTATTCAAAATTTATAAAACTAAGTAAATATAAAAGAAATTTAATCAATTTCAGGTGATTTTTTAAAGTTTGTAGCATTTATACTTCTGAAGTTATTAAAGCTTAAAACTACACTAAACCTTTAGGACAGATATGTGTGTATCTACACATATGTATTTGTGTGTGTATATGTATGTATAGAATTCTGTCACAAGAAATCTTAAACTCATTTATTTTCAGATTTGGGTACATGAAAGAAAGTACTCAATTCTCTAACCTAAAGGTTGGTATATAGAAGACAGATGTGAAGCAGTATGGCATAGGAAATAGATAGCAGACCTTAACTTATGAAAGACCTGATTCAAGTTCCCATTCATGACCCTTCCTTGCTTTGTGATTCTGAACAATACACTTTCTTTAAGACTAGAACTTGCAAAACAGTGGCCCATATGGATGGGGAGAAAGGGAATTTCCTCACTGGCGACTCTCTACACCATTGAAATCACAAGTCTATAAGATAAATATATAAGGTGTCCCAAAAGTCTTAGCAACTTATATAGAGGAATGGTATTTGTGTGTATATATCTTCTAGCTATTAAATGGATGGTTTGCATATTAATTAGTAAAGTATATAGTCACCTCTTTAGGCCAGGTCTTGTTTACTAACTACCAATTAGCAGCCAGTATATTCCCAGAGAATAGACTGATTCTGCCAGTACATTTTCTATCTGACTTAGAGCACCACCAAAAAAAAAAAAATATATATATATATATATATAACCTTGACTAGGGAAAGGGAATATGGTAAGCTGTTTCATACATAATTTATTTTTAAAATTTCTTAGGAAAAGCTACTTATTATTCTGTGTAATTCTTATTTTGAGCATAATTTAAAAAACTAAATTAATTTCTTCTTTTATATTACTTTAATGATAGAAAGAATGAGAAGGAAAGGATGAAAGAATACCTACAAGAACTAGAAGAAATAGAAAAGAGATTGAAGAAGAGGCCATTACTGTTTGAAAGAGTTGCTCAGGTTGTGTAGATTGGCATTTAGTTCTTTAGTTTTTTTACTCTTATCTTTTCAACTCCCAACTTTCCCTCTTTATGAAGTGATTCTCTGAGAAGTATTTATGACAAATGCATCAAGTTAACCAAATAATTTTGCTTAAAAATCTCAACTATGTCAATGACAGATTTAAGCCTGTATGGAATGTGAAATTTATTTCTGTATTAAATGTTCTTAATTTTTTACATAGAAGCATTTTAGTCACTGACTAAAAATAGTGGTTATTTGCATTTTTCAGAACTGTCTTAATTAGATCTTAAGGTAAAGCTTTTCTTTAATTTTGAATGGTGGAAAAAAATTTAAGGGTTTCATAATTTAGGGAAAAAACCACCAGGAATCATCAGAGTGGCATCAGAGTATCACATTTCATCATGTTAATTTAAGTTGTAAACAAAACTTTTTTTCAAAACTGTAATTTTCCTTAAATGGCATCTTCATAACACACAAAAAAATTCCTATGGTAGCCTGAGACTAAGTACTTTTCACAGCCCACAATCCCTGTTAAATCTTCTCACCTGCCCCCAAAATGGGATATGTATGAGTGGTTTGGCTTTAAACAGATCATTCCCACACAAAAGGGAAGAAATACTACTAACAACATACATTTTAAGCCACAGACCATAGAGAATTAAGATCATAAACTCCAAGATTTAGGACTCAAAAAGCTCTTCAGAAAAGTCAAGCCTTCCAGTAACAGCTATGTCTGTCTAGAGATGTGGCCACATAAGCTTAGTGATACCATTATACATGTCTTCAAGAGACAAATAGTTGGGTGTGTCAAAGAGGAGTGTGTGTACTGGTCACAGTCTGCTCCCAAATCCACATAGGATCGTAGTGTCATAATATCTTTTTTAAAAATGCAAATGTAGGTTTTATATGCTGGTTTCAGCGTAATGACATATATTACATTTTATATCATACCTCTAGGTATGAATTTTTTTTTTATGTCAGTTTTAGGTCCAGGCAAACAGAACCCAGGTCTTAAATTGTATATTTGCAGCGCAAAGTAATTTTTATCATTATGTGATTAATACGGCCAGTATAGTTGTTAGAATAGTATAATAAAAAAATTTTTAAATCACTTGACAGAATTATACAGTTCTCTTGTTTGTGTTGATCACATTAATTAGATTATGACTTTCTCTTCTTTATTCTGTACTGCAAAGACATAGTCATAGACTGCAGAAGTTGCAGCATTCTATGAATTCCCATTCCTTAAATGTTTCTAAGTCGAAAATCTTAGGAAATGTTTTTTTTTTAAATAAGGAGAAGAGCAGGGAACAAATGGATATTTTTAAACATGAAAAATAAATATGCAAAATTAAAGTTTAAAAGAAAATTTTACCTGTTAGAAAACCTGACTTATTTTTTATGCTATATGATCTTCTCTCTCCACTTAATTTTATGAAATCTCTTTTATTTTAAGCTCTGCCATAGCAAATGAACACTTCATTTTCCAGTTTGGGCACCGATTATAGAGAAATTTTTATTTTAATTTTTTGTTACTTTTTAGGAAAAAACATCTGTTCATTATAAACTAAAATATAATTCCTTAAACTTTGAACATCATCATTATTATTAGCTTATAACTATGAACAGTGGAAGGGAAGAAGAAGAAATCTGTGATCCAGTTGCTGAAGTCATTGAAGAAGAGGGGAGTATCCTGGAGGGAAGCAGATTACAATGATAAGGACAGGGAAAAGATGGTAAAAATGAGAAGTCATAGTCTTAGTATGTAGTGTAGTGCCTGGCACATAGTAGATATTTAATTAATGCTTATAAACTGGCTTAAAAGGAAAAGTTGACCGATGATATCAAGGACAAGGTAAGGAGGTAGGAGTGGCAGAAACAGCACAGAACAAGAAATTTACAGGCTCTTTCCTGGAATGGGAAAAGGACTGGTCATTGGCAAGCGTGGTCTCAGGAAAGTCAAGTCAGTGGTGGAGGAAACAGAAGTGGTTTTTTTATTAGCATAGCCTACATTATCACCTGAGTGGAAAAAGAAAAACAGATGACGAGTTGGGAAATGGATCATAGATCACAATTCTGGCAGGAGAGAGTCGTGATTGATCAGCAGGGAAGGAATTCGGTAATTCACTTACACAGACATTTGTTGGAGTTATCTCTTCACAAAAGGAAAGCAGTTAATAACTTCTTGCCTTAGTGATAATTTCAGCCTTCAAAAGGTAGAGAAATGAAAAAGGGAAAATTCTTACTCTCACTAATAAGGAAGAAATGGTTGCTGTGATGGAAATGATAGGAACCCCAGGAGGAAGTGGCCTTCCCTTCTAGAGTTTATGATGGAGAAGGAGAAGAAATCAGAGTATAATTTGACATACTCCCTACTGTTTATGAAAGCATATATAGAAGAGTGCAGAGGAAAGAGAGGTCAGATCCCGTGGATCAAAATGCTCCCAAGAAAGTCAGTCCAGGAAGGATGGGAGATGCTCAGAAATGTTTGAAGGCCCAAAGGCAAAAAATTCCAGGGAGAGAAGGGGAACGGGGATTTGTTTGAAGTGACTGGTAAGTGAAGCAGATGCATAGAGGACTCACCCACCAACTTAGATTTGAAAAGAAATATATAGAAAATGGAAGCATGGTCGTGTACAAAGTTGACTTAAGGCACATGGCATGGTCCTGTAAAATACTATCAGTAATGCTTTAAAGTTCAGAAGGATATGAGTTTGACAGTGGGGGAAACTGATGCCAGAAAGGGGGTTTTTTCAGTCATGTTGAGAGAAAAAAGAGAATCAAAGAAGAAATCAGACCTTGCTTTGAATGGATGGGACATTGGGGCCTTTACTGTGTGATCATCACATCTGCCAATGACTGAAAGCTGGCTAGAGAAGATAGCTAACAGATTAGATGACAGTCAGGCTCCAAAAGGATCTCGACAGGCTGGAACAACAATTCTCAGACTTTTTTGTCTTAGGACCCCTTTATTTTCTTAAAAATTATTGAGGACTCCCCAAAGGGTATTTATGCAAGTTCTATCTAGTTGTGTTTCCCATATTAAAAATTGGGAAAAAAAAACACAACCCTTGTGGGGTATGTGAGAGTGAGGGACTCCTTTTGTTGGTGGGTTGGACAAGAGGGTCTCTAAGGGCCTTCTGGTGCTCAGGTGATGTGAGGGTCATGCCAGCCATAAGCCAGGGATGTGGAAAGTTAGAGGTGTCCAGGGGATGTTGACAAGGATGAAGAACTTCAAAATTGTGTCATATAAGGACGGCTTGAAGGAATTGAAGGTTTTTAGCCTGGGGAAGGGAAGATTTAAGGGAAATGTGGAAGACGTGTTACATTTATTCAGCTTGGCCAAAAGGAAAGAACTCAGAACAGAGGTTGCAGGAGGAAATGTTGTGAAAGATCAGGATTTACTCATGAAAAAAAAAATGGTGTATTGGCCAAAGTGAGTTATCTATTAAAGGGGTGGAGGGATGGCATGTAGGCTAAGAGGAGGCCCCCCCAGATGTTGGACTTTTTAGTTTATGGCCACTCACCATTCTAAGGGGCCCTTGAACATGAGAAATATAACAGTGGCTACTCAGACTAGCTGGAACTCCTAGACTTCCGGTTATTATTATAGCATGGCCTCAAATTTCCTTCCCAGGGGGTTATTTGGACTGTATGTTGCAGCTTTACTCCATTCCCAGGCTAGTTTGGGGAGTCGACTCCAGGTGGTTATGTTGCCCTGCCTCTCCCCTCTTCTTAACGGCAGCAGCCCAGTCTACTTTGAGGTAGTTCTTATGATTTAAGAAGACTTTATTTACATAAGGGAATTGGCTTGGACTGGCTTATCCTGAAATATGGGGAAGGTTTATTAATTTGACCAGGCCAGTTCTAGGGTATTCAGGATTTTATACCTACTCCTGAGAATCTCTACCAAATTCAAATGACCCATGATCTCCAAGTGTTTCAAAGCCCCTGTAAGAAAGCCATGGCACTAATGTGGTACACGTTAGAAAGTAGCTCAGAGCAGACTGGCCTTAGACCCTTAGCTGTGTGACTGTGGGACAGCCATGTGGCTTCTTGATGCCTCAGTTTCATATCTATAAAATGAGGAGCCAGATTCCCTAAGGGAGAGTTACATGCCCTTTGAGCTCTAAGTCTATAACTGTGACTCCCAGTCAGCCCAGGGGTTCCCCAAAAATATGGCCCTAGGATCCTCAGAGGCTTCAAAAGTTCCCCAAAACTAATTCTGTAGTCATCACAGAGCATTAGAAACTTTTGATGAGACATGGAAATGGCATGTTGCCTGTTTTAATATGCATTATGTATATCTACAAACTATCAACCAAGGGATGGGCATGAATTCTTTACAGCTTTTCCAAAGATAACTGCAGTAATTGTTAGCTTGTTTACTGACCTTAGGCTACAGTCATATACATGGTAGTAACTGCAGTAATCACAGTAAAAAAAAAAAAAGTTCCCCATAGATCTATGTTAGGTACCAATGGAATTCATTTCCAAAGGGTCTTCTAGCCGCCTTTCTGAGAAGTAATAGTGCTTTATCGAGGAAGTTTGCTTTCTTTCTGGTTAACTAATTAACAAAGGTATTTTTTTTTCTTTTAGAAAAATGCAAGGATATCCGCAGAAAAGCATTATTCTAACACCTTAAGAGAACTAGGACTTTGTGATGAGTTTGTTTCAAAGAAAGGCCAGAATGCGGAGTTTTTGGCAGACCGAGAGACTGAACCCTCTGAAGATGAAATGAGGTAATACATGTATAAGTTCTTAATGATTTACACTTTAAAAGCTCCTGTTTATTCAAATCTTACACTTTTTTGTTTTGCATATAACATTTCAGGGTTTACAAAGCACTTGACCTATGTCCTGTCACTTGTTCCTCACAAATATCTCGTGAGGCACTTGTGTCATTATCCCCAGTTTTGAGGGAACTAAAAGATTTGCTCAGAGTCCTCCATCTCTTGAGTGTCTAATGTGAAACTGGACCAAGGTCTTCCTGACTCCAGAAGTGCTTCTTGTTTCTGGCTCCTAGAAAATGTAATGATAGTATAAATATGGCACTTTTATTTGTGTTTTTTAAAAACGTGGTACTTTTTAAAAGTAAAGTCTTAATAGTGAATAACAAAATCATTGACATAGAACTTTTCTAAAATCAAAATGTAATTTTTCCAGCAGCCAACTTGTCTACAAAGGCAACAGCATCATGAATTTGAGGAAGACAGAGAGTTACGTAATAGGAGAATATGCATGAGAATTTGTTTACCTTGTAATTTTTCTTTTGGATGATTAGCATATGAGAATCTTTTTATTTTATTTTGTTTATTTTTCCCCTGTCTTAGCCCCAATGAAGACAACCTAGGAGAACATTGGGGAGAAAATGATCAGGATGACTTTGTCAGCCAAGATGGTCTCAATCAAGACGATGAAAATCATGAAGATAATTCAGAAGAAAACTCCATATCATTGTAGAGGAAAGTGGGAACAATAAAAGCTCTGTAAAAGTACCATATTTCTATTTGATTACAGCCAATAACTAATGGACTTGTGTTAAGCACATCCTTGGAGGCACATTTTTTGGATATAGATCTGCTGCAGTCTGGACAATGTTGGATTTTTGTATAAATTTTTATCTTTTTAAATCCCAAATCATTGCACATAGATGCTTTGTAAGTAAATCATGCACATGCCTCTGTCAAAGAAATGTAAAGAAATTTTTAAAATATTAAGTATTAATATGCAATTATGTCTTCAGCATTGTTTTTTTTTCTTTGCACACACCATTGATTACATGCGAATAAGAATTTGTAGTTCAAATAAAATGAAAAGCATGATGTAGTAGCAAGACATTTTAATTTCTAAGTATGTCTGTCTTATAGTGGAAAAACTAATGGAGGTTCTAGTAATATCAGGGAGATCTTCCAATTAGTAGCTCACAGATATGTTTTAATTAAGAAAATTGTTTTTCTAACAAAGGAAAATGTTAACATTGAAATTCTTTTTCACATTGTATTAAATATTAACCACCATGTTTTTTCAATTAACCCCAAGTATTATTAAGCATCAACTATTTTTGATAAATGTTTTCATCGTGTTTACATCTTCAGTAATATGAGCAAGGACTATGAAACAGAAGTGAATACAAATGTTAGCCCTACTTACAAGAACTGAGTTTTATTGTAATATCAAGACAATATTGTGAAAAGCTGAATCCATTTGATTTTTTTTTCTTTTACCTTTCACAGTTATGGATGAAGAATGAATTATTTATTAAAGTTGCTGTTTTTCATTTTATTTTTCAATTAATATCCATTTATTTTCTTTCCTACCCCTAATTTCAAAGAAAAAACAAATCACTGAAGCAAATATACCTAGTCAAGCAAAATAAATTCCCACATTGGCCATATCAAAAAATTGTATATTTTGTTCTGCATATCAAGTCTTAAAACCTCTCAGGATTTGGGTAGCAGAGTTTATCAGTCTTTCAAAGTTGTTAGTTTTTCAGGGTTGGTGGTATTGTGCAAATTGTTCTCTTGGTTCTGCTCACTTCACTCCGCATTAATTCATACAAATCTTGCCAGGCAGGTTTTTAAAAAGTATTTTTAAATTTTCAACGTTCACTTCCGTAAGATTTTGAGTTCCAAATTTTCATCCCATGTAACTCTCCACAACCTTCCAGAAGTTTGCTGAGTCCACCTGATGGTGCCAAAGGTGGTCCTCACCCTCTTTTGGCATCACAGGTATACCAGTGGTACATTGTGGCTCCCCACTTGTGCGTAACACACATATACAAAAATGACATTCTTTACTCCTTCTTCAGAGTTCCTTGTTGGTTATATGTTGCAGCTTGTTCACACCAGTTAAACTTCTTTCCATTGCACTCTGTGTAATACTCATCTTTAGTTGTTTGGGGGCAATGATATTCTACAGTAAGACAAGTAAAATACTGGTTTTGAAAAAGATATACTTTTGCTGTTATAAGAAGCTTTGGGTTAGTAAAAGTGCTTAGCAATTTCCCGAAAACAATCCAGCCTGCTCTTTTGCTCTTTTTCAACCCTAGGCCCAGCCCATTGTCCTGTGTTGTCCGTCCCACAAATGCATACTGTTGGGAGAAACTCTGCAGGTTATTTTGTTGAAATGTGGTCACAGGGCACTCTTAATCCATTTGGTCTTTTCCTGTGTGAACTGACAAAACACTTTTGAATGTTCTCTCCTAAAGGCTCTGTGATCTGTCATGATATGGTTAAGAATAATGTCAGTAATACTAGAACTCAATGAAATGAATCTGGCAAAGATTGACTGGGAAAAAAGTTACATTTGTTTTGGTTTTTTAACTATATTGAGAAAAAGAATAAAACAATATAAGTTTGCTGTTAAGGGTGTCTGGGACAGTAGGACATAAGAAGCTTATGTTTTCTCTGCCAAAGAAACAGTAGCCCCTTGATGGGCTCGAGAACACATTTTTGAAGGAAGGGCTTCCTATTTCAAAAGAACTGTGGAGAAAACTAAAAAGCAATTTGGCAGAAAAGTGATTTAAACCGATAGCTTACACCACATGCTGCAAAAAAATTCACGTTTTTACCTTTTTAGATTTGTGTTGACTTAATTACATCATCTATAAAAAGGTCATATTATTTTTTTTTTCTCTCTTGCTCTCCGGAATACCATATTCCAGGCCCTTTGATCCCTCAGTGTGGAAGCTGCCAGATCCTGGGTTATCCTGATAGTGCTTCCGCAGTATTCAAATGGTTTTTTCTTGGCAGCCTGTAATATTTTCTCCTTGGTGTGGGGATTCTGGAACCTGGCAATAACATTTCTAGGAGTTTTTTTCTGGGGATCTTTTTGAAGAGGTGATCAATGAATTCTTTCAAGTTCTATTTTGCCCTCTGATTCTAAAACATCAGGGCAATTTTCTTTGAGGATCTCTTGAAGGATGCTTTCCAAGTTCTTCTT
>JAQQSW010004161.1:0-14507 GCA_028646575.1 Pseudocheirus occidentalis
TACTACTACTACTACATACTACTATTACTACTACTACTACATACTACTACTACTACATACTACTATTACTAACTACATACATACTACTACTACATACTACTGCTACTACGTACTACTACACACTACTACTACTACACATTACTACTACTACTATATGCTACTTCTACTATGTACTAGTACTACATATTACCACTGCTATATACAACTACATACTACTACTACTACATACTACTATTACTACTACTACTACTACTACATACTACTACATACTACACACTAGTACTACTACTACTACTACTACTACTATATACTACTACTACTACATACTACTACTACATACTACTACTACTACTACATACTACTATTACTACTACTACTACTACTATATACTACTACTACTACATACTACTCCTACACATTACTACTACTACCACATACTACTACTACTACCACTACATATTATTGCTACTACTACTACTACATACTACTACTACTACTACATACTACTACTACATACTACTGCTACTACTACATACTCCTACTACACATTACTACTACTACTATGTACTAGTACTACATATTACCACTGCTATATACAACTACATACTACTACTACTACTACATACTACTATTACTACTACTACTACTACCACATACTACTACTACTACATACTACTACTACATACTACTGCTACTACTACTACTACTACATACTACTACATACTACACACTAGTACTACTACTACTACTACTACTACTACTACTACTACTACTACTACTACTACTACATATTACTACTGAGATGCATAGAGAACTGGGCATGGAGACAGAAAGACCTGACTTCAAATGTGGCCTCACTGACTGCCTGTGTGGCAGGCCACTTAATGTCTCAACTGCAAAATGAGGGTAATAATAGCATCTACCTCCCAAGAAGGTTGATATGAGACAGATAGATATCCAGATATTATTAGTAGAGGCCCCTAAATGTTTAGAGGGCCTGGAGCCCAGAAGACCCAAATTCAAATCCATCCTCAGATCCTTACCAGCTGTGTGGCCCTGCCTGGGCATCAAGATTTTGATTCTCACTGGGAGGTAAAGAGAAGTCACTAGCCTCTCTCTGCCTCAGTTTCCTCAATGGTAAAAAGGGGCCAATAACAGCGGCTGCCTTTTAGGATCATTATAAAGAGCCAATGAGATAACATTTAAGAGCTGCTCAGCACAGTGCCTGGCACATATTAGGGATTCTATAACTGCTCATCCCTCCTCTGAATTCTTTGAACATTCTTCCTGCTGTATATGGAAGGGAGCCAATGCTGACTCGAAAAACATTGAACAGAACAACTTTGGGTAAATGCCATTCTCAACAAAACAGCTAAATTAGCCGGCCAAAAATAATAGCCTAATAAAAAGTTTTTAGTCTTGCTTAGTCGCTCCAATTTATTGCCAGCACTGAAATTTGAAGTAATATCAGAAAAAAAAAACCATTTTCTGGCATTTGATATGCCTATTTCTACTCCTTTTCCATTCTTATTAACAGACACAACCATAGCTTTTTCTTGTCTACCTCATTGCTTTTAATTAATGAGTTATCCATCTTTTGCAGTTTAAGTGGTTCTAAAATAATTCCTTTGATGATTTGACAAAAAAATAACTGTGTCTCCTTTAACAGTCTTCTGGGTATGTTATAGGGAAGTGAAGCATGTGGACCAGTTCTGTCTAGATACAGCTTTCAAGAAATTGGTTCCACAAAGTTGGCCACTTTATCTCCTAATAAAGGGGGTACTTGGTGAGAATTTTATTTATCTACCCCTACCTCAAATTTGTAGTCTAGTGGAAATAATTTTTAAGATGTAAGCTGAGCTCCTGATTATTATCCGTTACCAGGGAAGAGGGTTCCAAACTCTTTCCCCACAAAATACCTGTTATACAAAGACTGCACATTATTATTCAGTAGTTTGGTCATGTCTGACTCTTCATGACCCCACAGACCATAGCACACTAGGCCCTTTCTTTCTCCACCGTTTCCTGAAATCTGTCCAAATTTATGCTTATTACTTACACAACACTCTCCTTCCCTCTCATCTTCTGCCATCCCCTTTTCTCTTTGCCTTCAATCTTTTCCAACATCAGGGTCTTTCCCATTATATTCTCATTATGTGCCCAAAGTATTTAAGCTTCAGCTTCAGCATTTGTCCTTCCAATAACAGGTCAAAATTAATTTCTCTAAGTACTGACTGATTTGATCTCCTTGCTGTCCAAGGGACTCTGAAAGTCTTCTCTAGCACCACAATTCAAAATGATCAATTCTGTGATGCTCAGCTTTCCAGTCCCCACAGACACACATTACTACTTGAAAAACCACAGCTTGACCATACCGATCCTTGTCAGCAAGGTGATTTCTCTGCTTTTTAGTGGGCTGTCTTGATTTGCCATAGCTTTCCTTTCAAGGAGCAAGTGACTTTTAATTTTATGGCTTCTGTCACTGTCCACAGTGATCTTTGAACCCAAGAATATAAAATCAGACACCGCTTCAATTTCTTTTCCCTCTATTTGCCAGAAAATAATGGGAACAGAATGCCATGATCTTGGGTTTTTAGTTGCTGTTGTTTTTCTGTTTTAATGTGAAGCTTCAAGGCAGCTTTTATAATCTTAATTCTTATTTCAATTCCTGTCATCAGAGTAGTATCATCTGCGTTTTTGAGATTGTTGATGATTTTTTCTTTTATTATGCCCGTTTTTCATTAAACATTCTCCTGATATCTCTAATTTTCTTGAAGACATCTCTTGTCTTTTCCATTCTGCTGTAATAATCTATTTCTTTTCATTGCTCATTTTAGAAAACTTTCCCTCTCCTTGCTGGTCTCTGGAATTCTGCATTCAGTTGGGTGTGTTTTTCCCTTTCTCCTTTCCTGCTTTTCCTGTTTGCATTGTTTTTGATGTTATTGTTGTTGTTGCTTCCTGTACAATATTGTTCTTCAATACTCTATCAAATCTAATCTCTTAAACCATTTGCTCATCTTAACTACATATTCATAAGGCAAGTTATTTAAGTCTTTCCCATAAAATCTGATAGTCTTCCATATTTTTTCAATTTAAGTCTAAATTTTGCCATAAGAAACTCGGTCATGTGCAGGTCTTGTTCTAACTTCTCCATCTTTGGCCGCAAAGTAAATAATCAATCTGACTTCATTATTAACCATCTCATAATGTACCTTTGTAAAGTCACCTTTTGGGTTGTTGAAAAAGTGTGTTTGGTGTCCCTTACCCTACCAGGAGCCAAGATGGCAGAGTAAGCAGGAAATCAAGTGAACTCTCTCAAATTCCCCTCCAAAACAATCATAAAATAGTGTCCAGAATGAATTCTGGAATGGCAAAACCAGCAAAAAGACAGGTTGAAACAATCTTCCAAGCCAAGAAACTTGGAGAGTCAGCAGGAAAGGTCTGTCTCACTCAGAATAAAGTGGAGTGCAGTCGAGGACAGGAAGTATTCAAATGAGCCAGCAGCAGACATTACCTCAGCAAGGCACTGGGAGGTCCTGAGACTCAGTGCAGTTAGAGAGGGTAACCACCATCATTGGGAACTGCCATCTCCCTCAGCATAGGCAGGTTAAAAGGTAGATGCTAGTGCTTGCACCATCCATGTGCCTAAGCACAGGCAAACGAGGAGATGCCAGCATATGACTCACCATGTGACTCAGCATATGAGCATAAGCCAGCACGTGGCTCAACACATGGGCAGATATCCTGGGACTGCTCCATGTGCCTGAGGCTAGCACTAACTAAGCTGCCAGATGCCTGTAACCACCTCAGTGCAGCACTAGGCATTAGGGTGCCCCGTGAGCTTCAGGGCAGCACTGGTGCAGCACCAGGTAAACAGCCAGGACCTACAAACCCCAACACAAGAAGCTTAGGATCATGCCCCTTCTACCCTAGGAGAAGACCTCAAATTTAAAATTAAGAAAAAAAGCCAGAAAAGATGAGCGCCTCACCCCCCCTTTTTTTTTTTTTACTATAGAAAGCTATTATAGCGACAGGGAAGATCAAGACATAACCTCAAAAAAGGACAATAATGTCAAAATGCCTAGAGGAAAAACCCCAAAGAAAAATGAGAATTAATCTCACGTCCAGAAAGAACTCATGGAAAAGCTCAAAAAGGAACTTGAAAATCATAAGAGAGATAGAAGGAAAACTGGGAAGAAATGAAAGTGATGCAAGAGAATTATGAAAGAAGAGTCAACAGCTTGGAAAAAGAAAACAATTACTTAAAAATTAGAATTGGTCAGATGGAAAAGGAGAAACAAAAATCCACTGAAGAAAACAACTCCTTAAAGAGTGAAATTGGCCAAATGGAAAAGAAAGTATAAAAGCTATTTGAGGAAAACAACTTATTAAAATTTAAAATTAGTCAAATGGAAGTTAGTGACTCTATGAGATATTGAAAATCAATCAAAAAATTCAAATTAATAAAAAAAATGGATGAAAATGTAAAATATCTCATGGGGGAAAATCACTGACCTCAAAAATATATCCAGAAAAGACAATATCAGAACCAATGGACTGCCTGAAAGCCATAATCAAAAGTAGAATCTGGACAGCATGTTCCAAGAAATTATTAAGGAAAACTGCCTTGATTTTCTAGAACCAGAGGACAAAATAGGCATTAAAAAAAATCCACCAATAACCTCAGAAAAGTAATTCCCAAATTAAAACTCAAAGGAACACTGTAGTCAAATTTCAGAACTATCAGATCAAGGAAAAAAATACTACAAGTGTCCAGAAAGAAACAATTTAAATATTGGGGAGTCACAATAAGGATTATGCAGGATTTGACAGCTAAAACATTAAAAGATTGGAGGTCATGGGACATGATATTCCAGAGGGAAGAGAAGCTAGGACTACAATCAAGAATTACTTACCCAGAAAAATTAAGCATACTACATCAAAGGGGAAAATGGTCATTCAATAAAATAAAGGGATTTCTACCTTTCAAAAGAAAAACAGATTTAAATAAAAATTTAATCTTCAAGCGAACAGTAAATAGGTAAAAAGGGAAAAGAAAACATAAGAGGTTCAAAAGAGCCAAACTGTTTAGATCCCTACATGGGGATATGCTACTTACAATTCTCAAAAATTGTATTACCAAAAGTACAGCAAGAAGGATATACATAGGCAGATGGTATGAGTATAACATAAATTTGAGGGAATGATATAAAATATTAAGGGTTAAGAAAGAGGAATACACTGGGTGAAGAAGGAAGGGAGAAGTGGGATGGAGTAAATGATTTCATATGAAGAGGCACAGTGGAATATGGGAGAGTGGACTATGGGCATCACTTTAACCTGAATCCCATCATTATTGGCTCAAAGAGGGAATAATGTACACAATAAGTTGAATATAGACATCTATCTTACTTGACAAGGGAGTAGGAAGGGAGGAGATGAAGTAAAGGGAGGGGGAAGGGAGTGGGAACTGACAAAAGGGAAAGCAGCAATGAAGAGGTAGTAGACAGAAGCAAAACATTGGTGAGGAGGGAAAGGGTGAAAGGATAGAGAGAACACAAAGGAGTTAGAACAAGACAGAGGGAAATATGCAAGTAATGATCATAACTGTAAATGTGAATGGGATGAACTCTCCCATAAAATGGAACTGAATAGCAACACAGTTCCAAAGATCAGAATCCTAGGGGAGGCTAGGTAGTGCAGTGAATAGAGCACCAGTTCTGGAGTCAAGAAGACCAAAGTTCAATGTGGCCTCAGACACTTAACACTTACTAGCCATGTGCCCTTGGGCAAGTCACTTAACCCCAATTGCCCTGCCCTCTCCTCTCCAAAAATAAAAAAAAATCAGAATCCTACAATATGTTATTTACAAGAAATGTGCTTGAAGCAGAGAGACACACACCAAGTAAAGGTAAGGGACTAGAGCAGAATCCATTATGCTTCAGCAGAAGTTAAAAAAAAAGGTGGGTGGCAATCATTATCTCAGACAAAGTAAAAGCAAAATAAACCAAATTAAATGAGATGAGGAAGGAAAGTACATCTTGTGAAAAGATGCCATAGACAATGAAGCAATATCAGTGCAAAACATATATGCACTAAGTGGTAGAGTACACAAATTCTTAAAGAGTTAATTTAGTTACAAGAGGAAATATAGACTATACTAGAGGAGACCTCAACTGTCCCCTGTCAAAATGATAAATCCAGCCAAAAGAAAAAAAAATACAAACAAGAAAGAAATCAAGGAAGTGGATAAATTTTTTTAAATGTTGGGTATGACAAGCCTTTGGAGAAAACTGAATGGAAGTAGGAAAGAATATCCCTTTGTCTCATTGTACCTACACAAAAATTAACCATGTATTAGGGCATAAAAACCTCACAATTAAATATAGAACGACAGAAATAAGAAATGTATCCTTTTCAGATCATAATGCAATAAAAATTACATTCAAAAAAGGGATGTGGAAAAATAGATTAAAAATCAGTTAGAAACTAAATGATCAAATCCCAAAGTATAATTGGGTAAAAGAACAAATTAAAGAAAAAATAGTTTCATTAAAGAGAATGACGACAATGAGACAACATACCAAAATTTATGGGATGCAGCAAAAAAAATGCTTAGGTGAAAATTTGTTTCTCTAAAATCTTAAATTAATAAAATAGAAAAAGAATAAATCAATGAACTGGGAATACAGCTAAAAATCCTAGAAAAATAATAAATTAAAAATCCCAACTGAGCACCAATTTGGAAAATCCAGATATCAAAAGTGAGATTAATAAAAATGAAAGTAAGGAAACTATTGAGCTAATAAATAAAACTAAGTGCTGGTTTTAAAGGGGGTGAAGAAGTGGGTGGGAAATCCTGGTAAGACAGATAACCTATAATTTAATTTTATTTGGAAAAAAAAGAAAGAAGAAAACCAAATATCTGTGAGCAATTAATATTTTTAGAGTTGTCTAGACCTGACCTTATTTGCATGAAAAGTGTTTTAGAATTGTGTAATATAGTGCCTGAATTTATCTTGAGAAGTAGACTTTCCAGTATTTAATATTATCTACAGCTATTTTAAATGGAATTTTGCTTTCTGTCACTTGCTGCTAGGCTTTGTTGGTGATATGTAGAAATATTGATGATTTATTTGAGTTTATTTTGTATCCTGCAACTTTGCTATAGTTTTTAATAATTTCAAGTAGCTTTTTACGTGATTCTCTAGGATTTTTAAAGTATAATATCATATCATCTGCAAGGAGGGATTCTTTTGTTTTCTTGTTGCCTATTCTAATTCCTTTTATTTATTTTTCTTCTTATTGCTAAAGCTATCATTTCTAGTACAATATTAAGTAATAGAAGTGAAAATAGGCATCCTTGCTTTACGCTGGAACTTATTGGGAAGGCATCTCGTTTATCCCCATTACAGATAATTCTTGTTTTAGATAAATATCATTTGCCATTTTAGGAAAGGCTTCATTTATTCCTATGTTCTCTAGTGTTTTTAAAAGGAATGAGTGCTATATTTTGTCAAAAGCTTTTTCAGCATCTGTTGAGATAATCATATGATTTCTGTTGGTTTTGTTATTGATATGGTCAATTATGCTAATAGTTTTTTCTAGTATTGAACCAGTTCCGCATTCCTGGTATAAATTCCACCTGGTCATAGTGTATGCTCTTTGTGATATATTGATGTAATCATTTGACTAGTATTCTATTTAAAATTTTTATATCAATATTCGTTAGAGAAATTGGTCTATAATTTTCTTTTGTCTTTTCCAGGTTTGGTTATCAGCACCATATTTATATCATAAAAGGGATTTATTAGCACTTCTTCACCTAGTTTTCCTAACAGTTTATATAGCATTGGGAATTGATTGTTCTTTAAATGTTTAATTGAATTTGCTTGTGAATTCATCTGGTCCTAGGGGTTTTTACTTAAGAAATTCATTGATGACTACTGCAATGTATTTTTCTTATTTAAGTAAATCATTTCCTCTTCCATTAATCTGGGTAATTTCTATATTAGTAAATATTTATCAGTTTCAGTTAGATTGTCAAATTTATTGGTACATAATTGGACAAAATAATTCCTAACAATTGTTTTAATTTTTTCTCAATTGGTGGCAAATTCACCTCTTTCTTTTTTTGATGCTAGTAATTTGGTTTTCTTTATTTTTAAACTCAAATTAACCAATGTTTTATCAATTTGTTTTTCTAATAATAATCATATTCTAGTTTTATTTTTTAGTTCTTTTTTTAGCTTTCAATGTTATTAATCTCTATTTTGATTTTCAGGATTTCCAATGTGGTGTTTAATTGGGGATTTAAATTTTTTTCTAGTTTTTTTTTCTTTTTTTGTTTGCATGCTCAATTCATTGATCTGTTTTTTCTCTGCTTTATTGATGTAAGCAATTAGAGATATAAGTTTTCCCCTAATTAGCACTTTGGTTGCATCCCGTAAAATTTGGTATATTGTCTCATTGGTATCATTTTCTCTAATGAAATTATTTCCATTTGTTCTTCGACCCACTTATTTTTAAGATTACATAATTTAATTTCTAATTAATTTTAATTGTTCTTTCCACTGCCCATTATTGAATATAATTTTATTGCATTATGATCTGAAAAGGATGTATTTACTACTTCTGCTTTTCTCCTTTGGGTTGTGAGGTTTTAAATGTCCTAACAGTCAGTTTTTGTGTAGGTGCCATGTACTTCTGAGAAAAGGCATATTTCTTTCAATATTCCTATTCAATTTTCTCCAAAGGTCTGCCAAATCTAACCGTTCCAAAATTTTATTTATCTCCTTAACTTCTTTCTTGTTCATTTTTGGTTAGATTTATCTGGTTCTGAGAGGGGAAAGTTGAGGTCTCACACTAGAATAGTTTTATGGTCTATTTCCTCCTGTAATTCATTCAACCTATTCAGAAATTTAGATGCTATACCATTTGGTGCATATATGTTTAGTATTGATATGACTTCATTGTCTGTGGTACTTTTCAGCAAGCTCTAGTTTTCTTCCTCATAGTTTTTAAATTAGATTTATTTTTGCTTTTGTTTTTTCTGAGATCATGATTTCTTCCCCTTTCTTTAAGTTTTCTTTCTTCAGCTGATGCATAATAAATTTTGCTCCAGACCCTTACCTTTCCCTAGTATGTATCTCTCTGCTGCAGAGGTGTTCCTTGTAAACAATATACTGTAGGATTCTTGCTTTTAATACATTCTGTAAGCCACTTCTATTTGATAGGTGGGTTCATCCCATTAATATTTATAGTTATTACAATTAACTGTTTATTTCCCTCCATGTCATTTTTCATTTCTTTATCCCCTTCTCTTTTTCTTACCTCCATCCTTTCCCTCCTTACAAATGTTTTGCTTCTGAGCACCACCTTCTCCAATCTACTCTCCCTTTTATCAGTCTCCCATTCCCCTTCTATTCTCCCTGTCCCTTTTTGCTTTCTCATGTTGTAAGATAGATTTATTTATCCAACAGAGTGTGTATTTTATTCCCTCTTTGGTCCAATTTGCCTTCCCATCTTTCTCTCCGTTATAATAAATCTTTCATGCCTCATTTATATGGTATAATTTACTCCATTCAATCCCCCTTTCTGTCAGTGAAATTTTCTCTCATCCCTTTATTTTGTTTTTTGTAGTATCATTGCATCAGTCACCTTCTGTCCACATCCTCTGTCCATATAGACTCCTTCTAATTGCTCTTATAGTAATAAAATTCTTAAGAATTAAAAATATTGTCTTTCCATCTAGAAATATGAACAGTTTAAACTTACTGAATTTCTTATGTTTTCTCTTTCTTGTTTCTCTTTTTACCTTTTAAAATTTCCCTTGAGTCTTGTATTTGGAGGTAAAAATTTGAATTAAGCTGTTGTCTTTTTATTAGGAATGCTTGAAAGTTCTCTATTTTGTTTAACTCTTTTTTTCTCTGAAAAAAATTATATTCATTTTTTTCTGGGTAGGTGCTTCTTGGTAATAATCATAGTTCCTTTGCCTTCTGGCATATCATATTCTAATCTCTCTGGTTCTTGAATGCAGAAGCTTCCAAATCCTGTGTATCCTGACTGTAGTTACACAATATTTAATCATTTCTTTTTGACTGCTTGCAGTACTTATTCCTTGATTTGTGAGCTATGGAATTTTGCTATGATGTTCCTAGAAGTTTTAATTTTAGGATCTTTTTCAGGTGGTGATGAGTGGGTTCTTTTACTTTCTATCCTGTCTTCTGGTTCATGGCAGTTTTTTTTGATAATTTCTTGGAAGATGTTATACAGGCTTTTACTTTTTTGATCATGGCTTTCAGATAGTCCAATAACTCTTATATTATCTTTCCTGGATCTGTTTTCTATATCAGTTGTTTTTTCCAATGAGAAATTTCACATTTTCTTCTATTTTTAAAACTTTTTTTCTTATTTTGTTTTATTATATCTTGATGTCTCATAAAGTCATTAGCTTCCCCTTGATCAATTGAATTTTTTAAGGAATTATTTTCTTCAGTGGGCTTTTGTACTTCCTTTTCCATTTGGCTAATTCAATTTCTTAGGGAGTTATTTTCCTCTGTAAATTTTTGGATGTCTTCCCATACTATTGACTCTTTTTTCATGATTCTTTTGAATTACTCTCATTTCTCTTTCCAATTTTCCCTCTACTTCTCTAATTTACTTTTCAAAGCCCCCCCCCCTTTTTGGAGGGGAGAAGGCAGGGAATTTGGGATTAAGTGATTTACCCAAGGTTACATAGCTAGTAAGTGTCAAGTGTCTGAGACTGTATCAACAAGCACCCTAGCATACCTATGATGGCTGCTAGCACAGGTTCTTAGATCTGCTTTTCTAAAGGAAAGCAATTCAAAATGAGTTAACAGTCTCACTTTAATCAACCAAGCACATATCATTTACCTAGTTCAGGGGAAAAAGTCAGCACCCTGAACTTCAGAGAATGCAAACACAAGTTACAAGCACAAGTCACAAGCAGACCAAGAAACAGATCAGAAGAGATGGGCTTCCAGCTGTCTAACCATTACATCCATTACCCATTCAGTTACCAGAGAGGGAAACATCAACATCTGGGTGTTTCAAAACTAGGGGGCTCGACGGCTTCCCAGAGTCTTATCTGGCCAAATCACACAACTCTTCTCAAAGTGAGCCCCAAAGAAAAACCTCACATCAAGGTGTATATGTAGCTTTCTCCTGGGTCAGAGAATGTCACAGCCCTCTTGACCCACTGTCCAATTACAAAGTAGCAAGGTGTGGGCATTCCTGAAAAACAAGCCTCCTGCCACAGGATCCATGTGACTACATTCAGCCTATTAGGGGGCAGAATATACTTTCAAATCAGGGAAGATTCTCAGAGCCACTTAAGCAAAGGGTCTAGGGGCAGGGAAGATCTTCAGATTCCCATTACAGAGACCAGATTTGAACTCAGGTCCTCCTGACTCCAGGATCCGTGCTCTAGTCACTGTGCCACCCAGCTGCCCCAACATCTTACATTTTAGCATTTTTGTACTGTCTATGGATTTCCTGGCAAAGATACTGCAGCAGTTTTTCACTTCCTTCTCCAGTAAATCACCTTTTGTCAGAATTCTCCACTATAATGTGTTCATCTTATGCAAGCCACTCCACCAAGACAGGCAGTGATCCAGGAAAAGAAGACTACACATAGTGAATAGGACATAAACCCATTTTTCCAAGCCAACAGCAAATGGAAATTATTTAAGTTATACAGATGAAAATGTACAAATTAATGTAAAGACTGAATGAGCTCTTCCACCAGGAGCAGAGATGTCTCAGCTCAACCAAGGGAAAAGGAGCCCCAGATCTTACCCAAAAGGAAATTCCCTGAAATCTCCATTGTAGTAACCTGGGCATATGGCCACGATAAAAGTGTTGTGTTTCTAAGCATGTCACCTTCTTCCAGGAGTATTTCTCTCCATTTAGGGAGCTCTCCCTCATTCAAGAGAATCTAGAATTGTGTGTCTTTTATCCTGAACAAAAAGCTTAAAGATGTAGTTCCCTCACTGCAGCTGGTATATACCTATTTCTCATGTGCTCATGGCCCTTTAAAATCATAATGTGTAGGACATTAAAACCTCACAAACAAATTTAGAAAAGAAATATTAAACACATCCTTTACTGACCACAATGCAATAAAACATTCAATAACAGGTCATTGAAGAAAGAATTAAAATGAATTGGAAACTAAACTACCTGTTTGAAAAGATTTATTGTGTCAAAAATAAATAATTGAGAAATGGATAATTTCATTAAAGATATTGACATCAACAATTCTATATATCAAAATTTGAGGATGCAGCTAAACATTAGAGGAAAGAATGTATCTCAAAATGCTTTCATCAGCAAAGAGAAAAGAACAGATAAATGAGTCGTGCATAAAAGAATATCAAAAACTAGAAAACCAAGAAATTAAAAGAAACTGATTAAAAAACAAAATAGAAATCCTAAAAATCAAAGAGGAGGTTAAAAAATTGAAAGTATTATAACTCATTGTATTTATAAAAACAACTAAGTATTTGTGGTTTTTGGATTTTTGGTTTGTTTGTTTTTAATAGAAAAAGATCTCAGTTTAATCACAATATAATTGTTGTGCAGTACATTTTCAGCTGTGTTTAACTCTCCATGACGCCATTTGGGATTTTCTTAGCAAAGATGCTAGAGTAGTTTTTCCTTCTCCAGCTCATTTTACAGATAAGAAAATTGAGGCAAGCAGGGCTAAGTGGCTTCCCTGGGGTTACACAGTTACTAGAAGTATGAGGCTATATTTGGACTTAGGTTTTCCATACTCCAAGCTCAGTATTCTGTCAACTGTGACATCTAATTGTTAGCTAATTTCATTTTTAAAAAGAGTCAATATTAAAAATTGAAAAAGGACAAATCACAATAAAGAAGAAATTAAAAAAATATTATTAGGAAATAGTTTGCCCAACTTTGTAGAAATAAAATAAATTTAAATGAGTTCATATTTGCAAAAATTATAAAATATCCCAGTTCTTAGAACAATAAATATAAATTTGAAAAAACTGAATCTTAAAAAAACTGATCAAGTCATAAGTGAACTCCAAAGCAAAAAAAAGAAAGATCCTGGGAGCAGATGAACTTAGAAGACAATTTTATAAAAACATTTAAAGAATAATTAATCCTCATGTTACTTAGACCCCCCTCCAGGAAGATATTTATGAAATGATGTAAAGTAAGCAGAACCAGAAAAACAATTTCTGCAGTAACATCAAATAAAAACAAACTCTGACTATTTCCCAATAGATAAGTGTTCCAAGGATATGAACAAGCAGCTCTCGAAAGAATAACTATTAACCATTTGAGAGAATGCACATCTGCAAATCAGGTGAAAAGAATCCCAAGGTTTCCCTTCATAATCAGCTAATTGGCAATGGTGACAAAGATGGGATTGCCAAAGAGGGGTTGGGGGAAAAGGAGTACATTGTTGGTGTTGGTACCTTGAATCAGTTACAACCATTTTGAAAAGTGATTTTTACTTAATCACAAAGAGTACTAATGGCTATACCAGCAGTTCTCAACCTGTGGGTGGCAACCCCTTTGGTGGTCAAATGACCCTGTGTATTTATTATTATATATAATGATATTGTATAATATTGTATTGTATAATTGTATTATAATATGTAATGTATTATGTATATTATATAGTATATAATGTATATGTGCGTGTATATATATATATATATATATATATATATATACAACCTAATACCATCAGAAAACACATATTTCTGATGGTCTTAGGAACCCAGACACTGCTCCTCTATCAGTCTAGAGGACTATCTACCCACATGCAAACATGCCCACATATGAATATTAAAGGGTCACGGCATTAGGAAGGTTGAGAACCACAGGTTTATAAACTTTGATTCAGATATTCCATTTACCCCCAAGAAGATCATGGACTTTTTGTAGCATCAAAGAATTGGAAACAAAGTAGATGCCAGTCAGTTAGGTCATGGCTAAACAAATTGTGGTTCGTGAATGGAATTTAATATTATTGTCCTGTAAGAAGCAACAAATGTGATGGATACAGGGAAGTTTGGAAATATATGAACAAATGAAGGGTAAAAGAAGCAGAGTCGAGAAAATATATATATATATATATATATATATATATATATACAATAATTACAGCTATGAAAATGGTATAAACAACCACAAAATAGTTGAAAGAAAACATTCTAAAATTATAAAAAAAATAAGAATGACTTCAAAAAAGCAATATGAAGAGGAACTCCTAGTTCACTTCTTTCAGAGGTGAGAGGAATATTGGTGTACAATTGTATATATTTTCAGACGTTTTCAATGGATTGTAAAAGTTTGCTCATTTTCTTTTATCTTCTCCTTCTCCTCCTTCTCCTCCTTCTCCTCCTCCTCCTCCTCCTCCTCCTCCTTCTCCTTCTTCTTCTTCTTCTTCTTCTTCTTCTTCTTCTTCTTCTCCTTCTCCTTCTCCTTCTCCTTCTTCTTCTCCTTCT